>CAEGAE010097224.1:0-11553 GCA_903067095.1 Girardinus metallicus
CGCAGAACCCTCAAGCTCCCAGGCCTCTGGTAGAGGACCCGAGCTCAGAGGATGAAAAGAGACCACCCGCAGAGGGTGAGAAGGGAATTTTTTTTTTTTATATATATATATATATATATATTTATATATATTTATATGTATATATTTGTTATACCTTTCCCCATGTCATGACAATATAACATGATAGATAAAATGAAGCTCTTCTGCCTCCTCCTTGTAGTCCCACAGCCATCTTCAGAAATACTCCTCTCTGGGTCAGAAATAACCTATCAGAGCCAGGAGGAGGGTCTTAGTGCTGTCAATCAGGCCTGTGGATGCGCTGATTCATGTTCTAAAAGTGGAAAAATAACTTGCTGTTACAGGAAAATTGCTTGTCCACCATGATCTGTGGCCATGCTAACTAGCTTGAGCATTCACAATGTGGGGAATTAGCTGTCGCATAGCAGAGAGCAAAGGAGAGGGTTTGAGCAACACGTTACACCAGAATGATTGACCGTGCTAAGACCCTCCTCCTGGCTCTTATTGGTTGTTTTTAATTGAGTGGTGTATTGCTTAAGATGGCAGTAGGATCACAAGAAGGAGGCAGTACAGTTCAATTTTTCAGGGTATTGGAGTATTGGTCTCGTATTATACTATAGAAGTGTCAGTCAGATACATAGGTACTTTAACAGGGAGAACAATGACTGCGGGAATAATTACTGTTCCATATCATTTGCAAACAAACAGTCGGGAAGTAAAATGGATTTATAATGTAAGGTAGTAAGAATGTGTTCAGGAGTTTTGTACATTGCTGTATGTTAGCTGTTAACTTGACAAAGTAGTTTAAAAAGGCTAAACTTTTCTAAGAAGTAGCTGAAAATTTAACCCCCAACATAAAAACAGCAGCAGAATAATAGTAAAACCTCACACTGTCATCTGTTTGGTATTGTTTTGTGGCGCTATTAGTTTGCCACAGCTGGAGAAAATGCAGTTTGTTTTAACCAAATAAGTATCTGATAGATGCCACCGCCATGAAGAAACACTATTGCTATGCATAGTAAATAGTGGAAAGAGACACTGAGGGTGGTTATTTGTAGAACCCAAACATTTCTTTCCACATGACAGACCAATGTTTCCTACTTGTTGTTTCGGTAGACCAGTGTCTCTCATTCCAGGGACGGACAGGGTCCCTCTCCATGGTGTTTCCCACATCTTGTGAGTTAATGAATAGACTCCAGCACCCGGCTGCAATCCTGACTAGCATTAAGTGGCTTTAGGAAATGAATCGCTAGGCCTTCTCACCATCTCTTCCCCAGGAAATCAGTGCATACTTATTTAGCATTGGACCCATTGTGACAGAAATAGGCACAGAGTTGACAATTTGTTCATCTCTAGGCGATCCAGTTCAGATTTTCACATCATTATGGCAGGGCACATAATGCCATGCTGAGCAGAGGTCAGGATGGCCAGCCTGACCCATCAGGAGATATATAAGAGGCATAATTAAAATTACACAGCTCCCACCATTTGGCCAATTTTCCTGCTTTTACCGCAACCACTTCAACAAATTGACCGATGCCATTCATTATTGCCAGCTGTTTTAATTCTGTTGGAGATTGTTAGGTATTTCCAATTTGTTATAAAATGTATAATATTTAAAAAAGAAAACAGAAAAAAAAAACTCCAGCCCATAATGTCTGTGTGATTGACATGAGAGTTATTCATACACTTTCAAGGTCTCTCAAGCATTTAGTCCGCAACACTTCAAAAGCTTCCAGAACACACTGAGTGGGTGCATGATTAATGTCATTTACCACTAACCATCCGTACTTCCTAATGTACGCACTGTAATGCACTCTAACTCTCTGCTCTCATGGAGTTTAAAAGGCTTTCAAGTTGTTGTATTTGATTTCCACAGGATTTTTAATGTGCCTGCTTTCCAGTGGCAAGCCGCAAATGCTTGGGCCCCCGCTGCCTCGCATTAATGCAGCCTCTGAAGCTGTTGTGAGCCTGATTGAGCAGTCCATCTCACTGCCTTTTTTTTTTTTCTTTCTCCGCCAACATCTCTCAGGCTTAACTAATGCAGGCAAGGAGACATCAGACTTGTACAGATCATAGAACTGTATGCAGCTGCGCGTCAATCCCGGTGTGGTCGAAGTAGCGGTCACGCCGGTGATAGATTCGATGTGTGGACAGAGGCAGAATGGAGTGTAAAGGAAATAATGCTTTGTAAGTGGTTCGGACTCCGACTTCCAGCAAGATCTGTCAAACTTTTGAAGTTGGCGAAAGAAAAAAGTAAACTTTCCAATATCAACAGCCTCTGTAATCTACAAACACAGCAGACTGAGAGTTGCTAGCGGGAGCCACTGCTGGGGTGAGATCCAAGGCAACTTCTAAATTGTCAGCTCAGACACACAAACAGGAACACGCGTCTGCACCGACCCTCCCAATCCTTGTAAGATGTAGACTCACCATCAGGCATAAGTGTCCCTCCCCTCCCTCCCCCAAAATGTCTCTCTAACTGTAGCAGATAGACTTGTGGGGTTTATTGTCAAGATATCGCAAAGACAAAGAGCCAACCCCCTCTTGGGATGACTGAGCTTGATCAAAGCAAAGCTTTGTTCCAAGTCGAGATCACTTTTCAACTTCTTGAGCTAATGAACAGTTTATACAGCCTAATGAAGTCATCAGTGGCTAGCGAAAGTGACAGTGCTTTTGGTGTTGCTAAACAGCACATTCTCAGAATAACATTGTTGAAGTATCGCTTTGCTAAGCGGCAGCGGCGGCGGCGGGGAATGAAAAAGTGGGAAATGATTTCACACTCTATCTCCGCTCCCATCACAAGAACAAGCATGTCAAGGATAATCAATGTTCGCGTGTCTTTGGATCATTTAGTTCCTCCCGTATGCCAGTCAGTTTATGAGGAAATGTCAGATGCAGAAATGTGCAGATGATCTGCCTCCCACATGCTCAGAGCTGTCGTGGTGCTCCCCACCGCCTCCCACAGCAGTCCACTTGGCCATAATGTTAATGTGAGACAAAGTATAACTGCAGTTGTCCATTAATCTAAGGTTGATCACCATTCATTAGGGGGTGCATACGGGGAGCCCATTGAAATGGTCTCTGTGTTGTATTACAGCATATTACACAGCGGCTTGATGGCCGGGTTTACAAGAAAGCTGTGCTCATATTAATATAATAATTCTTATTCAGATCGGAACCTCCAGCTGTACCAAAATGAACAGTTGTTAGAACAGTAATTATAGTGAGAAACACATTTTATTTTGTAGCTGATCCATTTAAAGTTCTATACATGACAATAGATTATGATTACGGAAGGCAATGCCCTGTTTAGAGAATTAGCTGGCGCAGTTGACTGTGCGTTATTTTAAATTCTAGTAGACACACCAACATGCTGACTGGAAAGTTAAACACAGATGTTACTTTGGACTAGCACAAAGTAACATCAGTTGAACTATCAGTTGAACTATCCAGGAAACAATTATTATCTAACATGATAATTGTAAAGGAAAACAGAAATGTTAAAGGCCTGTACATACTCCACAAGAGCTTTGAAAAGTTGAGCCTTCTTTCTTACGCCGCACATGTTGATGTACAGTTTGGTATCTTTGAGGATGGAAAACAACGGACGATGGATGCAGCAGTCCACATCATTTGTAGACAAGACAAGAGGTACGTCCTTTAGCAAGATGTTGCTGACTGATTTCTTTTGCTGTGGCAAGATGGGTGTTTTAAAAAGGCTTTCATGGCCACAGACGTCAGCGCAACTACTTTCCCCCCACAAAATCTATAATCCTGTTGGGTACAGGACAGTGACGGAGAATTTATTGCTGGCAGGTTCTTTGAAGTGTTGCCCCGACTCGTTAAAACTCTCCATGTGTGCAGGGACTAATTCTACTGCATAGTCCTTCACAGAGGATAGCATGATCTTGTGGACTTGCATATGGGAAGTATACTACTAAGGGGAACATTTTGACTTCTTGTCCTACTAATCTTTGTTCTACTAATGATTGGTATGTCTTGGTGAGGCATGGTATTTTTCTGACAGTAAACTCAAATGAAGAATTGTACATTGTGTAATTCAGCTATTTTCTGGGTTATCTCTAAGCTGGACAGTGTTTTGCATCTTAAGGGCAAAAAAGATTAGCATACTGTAATGCTTTTGGTTGTGTTTCAAAAACACAACTAAGTGCATTCTTCTTTAGGCAATAATATGCATTCTCTTCTGAGCTTTATGAAGACGGATGAAATCATAAAAATTTCGAAATACAAGTCAGTACTGATCTAACACCTTAAGATATTTTTCAGCATCAGTACGAGTTCCAGCGTGCATCGAGGTCAGCAAAAGAATGGCTTCACCACGAAAGGATGTATGTCTGTGATTGGTCAGGTCAGGCTCCAGAGCCTAATCTGACAAGAAATCTATGGAGTTAGCAAAAAAAAGGCCATGCACAACAGATGGCATCACAATCTGATAGATTTCGAAAGGTTTTCCAAGGTAGAGTGTTCAAATACTGTCAAAATATTGGAAGCAGACAGACTGCAAGGAAAGGAAACCGAATGCGGAATTGAATCAAAAGGTGATTCAACAAGGTATTTGTTTAAGGATGTGAAACCAGGTTATCACAGCTTTTTTTGTTTATTTGTATCTTTCCTCCTGGCAGATTGGTCTGTTTTTCAGTTGAACTATCCAGGAAACGCATTCATTTAAAGGTTACCTGACAAAGACAAACTTTTTTAAACAAAGATGTGTTGACTTCTGGGATCTGCTATATAATAAATTGCGCAGCGTTGTCAAAGTGTGTTAATTGGAAGAACAAAAACCTCTAAAAATTTTACTTAGCTGTTTCCAATGCTTATTTAAAGCTAGCTTATTTTCAGTAAAATCCATTTTGACTAAGCCTAAAACCAGTGCTAAAGAGTAAACGGTATTGTTGACGGTCTCAAAGTCAAGTCGCCCATGACAATAAAGCATGAAGCAAACACTACAGTTTAGGAAAATTAGGCGTCTTCCATTGTTGAGTCCTAAGCCCAGGGACTGAGGATTAAATTTGGAATGATTAATTTAATATCTTTGAAAGTGGATGGAGTGAACCCAGAGCAAAGGACACCTTGTGCAGATCCTGTCACCTCTGTTAATCATTTCACGTAAGCCTGAGTATAGCGGCTAAACTTCAGTTTGTAAGAACTAATCTGACCTTTTATTAGGATATCAAGGCACAAGGGAATCGTATCTGAATATAAATATGCACATCAGCTGTTCCGATCTGACCTTGTGGGATGGCTTGCCTCGGCAATATGTTCAGCACATATGTTCCTCTGGCAAATCTCGCGAGCACATACAATGCGTTATGCGGCGCTCTTTGAAACACCTTAGACATCTCTGTCATGGTGAGTGAGAGCTGCACTGTCCTTTGGACAAACAGAGAGCCGTACTGTAAAGAAGATTCTGCGCCATCTGCCAATCGCTTTCCTGTAATAAAAGTGGGGCTCGCTCAAACAAAAGGCAATACGTGCTCTCCTCACTGCACTGACATAGCAAAAGAGTGGGAAGTCACAAATCACTTATGGCCGAGAGACAGGTTTACTGCGGCAGTAACTCTCCCCCCACTCTCCACAGAAGCACACACACCGACGCTGCAGACCGATCACGGCGGCGTAGTTGCTAGGAAACACCTTGGGGCCAGCTCCCTTAGTATCTGACCTGATTAGTTAATTGCAAAAAGTGAGTAAGTGGCGAAATTGCTCTAACTGTCGTCGACTGGCGCAGGCTGAAGCTTTCCAGTATTTTAGCAGGTGATTGATGATTAAAGCGGCCTCGCCGGTTAGAGCGTTTAAACAAATTAAGGCCAAGGAAGAGAAATCATGTACTGTGGTTTGCTGATATTAATATGCATCAGTGCTTCAAGTTGGCAGTGGCTATGATGAGGTGAAAAAGTCCATAAAAAGCCTAAAAGCATTAGCTATAAAACTGACACGGTAGAATTACTTTCAGCACATGTTAAAACTCAGATTTGATCATGTTTAAAAGCTAAAGTAGTGCAGCACTATCCACTGCAGCCACATTAAGTCATTCATTGATTTGATGGGTTATAGATGCTGTATAGGAGGTGATTCAGAGCCTTTATTGGCAACAGTTTAACTTTCATGCCCACACATGACATTGTGGTGTTTACACAGGAGCTGATATACAATTTACCATATGGGCGACGTAATTCCACTTACCAAAGAGGTCGTAAATGACTGTAAATGTCACTTTCAGGGCGGGTGTGATGAATTTTTTCTTCTTTTTTTTTTTTTTTTTTTGCCAGACTCATCCTTCATCAGCGTTCCTCTAAAATATGGGCGGCAGAAGACTTTGACTTGTGCCAGAACATGACCTTTTGCCTCAGAAAGGAGTCATTGGTAACCCAATTAAAAGCAAATGTCACGCTCGTAATTGCGCCTCACAATGTGAATCATCCACGCGGGGAAGCTCACGCTAAGCCCAGGGACAGAGTGATTTGTGACATTGAGGTTTCACCGTTTCATTGCTGCTCGTCGTCCCTCTTGTCTGTGGTGTATACAGTTATTGGTTGTTCATCGTTTGCTTACCTGAGTCTTTGTGTTTTGTTGCAACAGCGTGCAATTGATTACAGTTGCGTTGTAGGGTTCAAGAACATCTAGTTGAACAACATTTAGCCTCCTCTCTGTGAATAGTCAATAATGTGTTGTGTTGTGTTGGAACCACAAATGTGGCTGATGGAGCCATATGGACAGAAATCATAGCTGAAGCATCTTGAACTTGTCTAAACCTGAATATCTAGACTTTCTCTCTGTTTATGTGTGAGCTAGCATTAGCACTGTAGCGCAGCTATCTACTATAGAAAGGAAGTTAGAAAAGCAGTAACTGAAACTCAAATGAACCACAGCTTCCAAGTCATAGATTTTTTAAAATGTTTTGTTTTAATTTGCTTTTTTTTGCTGATTCATCCAAAATTATGCCAAAATATGAAAGGGTATTGAACTGTGCAAATTTCCTACTACATTTGCTAAAGATGCTAATATTTGGAATTGAGTGGGTAGGAGCAGTGGTTATGGCCAACACAGTCAAACAGCCAGCACCACATTTGCTCTATAATAGCGCCACACAGTTATTAGAATGTGTCGAGCATTGAAAATGAAAAAGGAAATTACTTCTTTCCTCTGGCAGATGTATTGGAGGGTATATTTGGCACAATGTATATTAAGTTAAGCCGTACCTATAATAGCAGACAGTATAATCTTGTGCATGTTATCTAGATTGTCTGTTTCTCAGAGCTAAATTCAAATGTTAAAGCAGATTCGGGCACAGATGGCTGCTCGCCTCTGTCCTACAGCACAGCAGATGGGAGGTATCAGCTTCACAGCCTCATATTCATTTTGCTCTCCATTCCAGTTGTAAATCAAACTTGGAGGATTTTTTTTTTTTCCTCTGTTTTCCTCTCCCTGGCACGTTTGTAAAACCTTCCATTTCTTTTTTTAGCTGGGGTGGCACACATCCTGCTGCCTCATAAATTACTGGAGAAACACATAGCCCTCCAATATTGCATCCTGACTTTATATTTTATTATCTTGTAATTGCAAAGTGATGATAAAAAGAAAAACAAAAGAAAGAAAATGAATTGCGACACAGTTCAAAGGTTTGGTTTTTCCGAGTCGCAGTTGTTGTTTGGCTTTGTGAAATGAGTGAATTTAGACCAAAGATAACAGATTGATGTCCATAAAATGCGTTGGCACCAACAAGACGATAGCTGAGAGCTAGAAACTTCACATGCAGTAGATGATTAACTGGTAAACCTATGTCTGGGCTCTGCTGGATTTTTTTTCTATGTAAAAAATGCATTTAAAGTACTGTTGATCTGATAGATCACTTTGTAGACATGAAACTTATTCTTTGGTTCTCCGCTTGTAAGACCAAAGAAAAATATTTCCGTAAATTCCTAATCTTGATACAGTTTTGGTAGTTGTAACCCAATCTGACTTGGCAAGATTGTTAAACAAGACAATTTCGTGGCACAAAATAAGACTAGATATTAGCAATGTTTTTGAGAAAAGCTCTTTATTTTTCACAGAGTGAAGTTGAATCACTCTGTCTATGCCTGCCTCATTCTAAATTAATTCTGGTGTCAAAAAAAATTTAAAATTCTATCATGAGGTTCAGGTTTCACCAGCCCAGTACGACATTGTTTACTAAAAATGACGCTCCAAACTTATTTTTTTAAAATTGTGAAATCTTTCTGTAATTCTGCATGAAAACAAAGTATTGTTTCATGTGGCATAGTTCCAAAAGTTACATGTCTAAGCATAGTTTGAAACTTCAGTTCCACGGCTATCCGTTCTGCATGCTAAGACATTTAAAATGACAATACATCTGTTTGGTACCGACCTCTACAACCCAGAAGGTCTGTACTGAAATCTTTCACATTTAACTTGAAGTACACAAAAACTTAGACCCTTCTCTGTTGTAACTGATATCTTGCGAAGGAGGCACAAAAAAAGGAGAAAACATTGACTTTTCAGGGAGTTTTACACCTTTAAACTATGGAAATACACTTTAAATATTGCAGTACGCCTCAAGAGTTTAGGTGTTAGTGTTGATGCGGGAAATTCATGCTCCGATTTAAATGTTTTGATATCTACAGAGCACAACAGGAGAATCCCCTTACCTGGCAGGTTTTGCAGATGCTACGTTGAACTTGTTTTGAAGAAAATACAACGATATCTTTGAATAAAAAAAAAAAGAACCGTTGTTTCAGTGGTGTCGATCGCAGATGTCCGCATCAAGCATCCATGCCTTTTCGAGCTGCAGAGCAGCTAAAAATCTGGCGAGTGCGCTGTAGAATCATTCAGCGTGACATTCAACAGACATGCTAATGCTATTTTAAAAGCTAATTTACTGATCATCCAAGTTTGAAGTGTGAAGGGGGTTCTGTCACAGCACGCTTTTTTGGTTTCCTCCAGGTTTTTCACTGTGAAAGCAGTGAATAGTCAGAGGCAAACTTTGTTAATGTTGTGCTGGGAAGAAAAAAAAACCTTTTCACACCAGTCCAAAGATGAATTATTCTATAAAGAAATTGCTTTTTTCTCAAAAAGCAAAATGATCTGGCCTTTTAATACCCTTTTCTTACATGATATATGACATAAAAAACAAGTAATACAAACAATTAATTCTGAAGGTAATGACTGAATTTTTAAAATTTATGTCCAGACTGTTCTTTGAGACGCATGGATTAAGTCTACAGGCACTTCACCACATTGTAAAAATACTATACCTCATGCTAACTTAATAATTTGTCCTCATGGTGACACATACAACTCAGCCCAATATTATTCACACCACTGAAAGACTTAGGTTTAGATAAATCATCAAATTTTACCTATACATTCAGATCTCCAATCTGAATCTAGCTAAAAAATTAGGATGATGAAAGACATGGAGCTCATCACTAAAGACAAAACATCAAAATACCACCGGAAACGTACAGTAAGTCTGTCAGCAATTATAAAAAGGGCTCGATTGCCCACTAAATATTTTCCAATGATTATTAAAATCTGCATATACGAAGTTTTGCACATACATTTTTTTTAGAAAAAGTCAACAAAAAAAAAAGAACTAAGAAATAACATGTTTTACTTTTTCTTTTTTTTTTCTTCTAAGAGATGTCTGTCTGATTTCCTGGCAGAAAAAAAATACTTGGTTAGTTGAAAAATAAATTAACACCTCGATCTGCCAGGGGAGTGAATACTTGTATGCTTTCAGTCCTGTTGCAGGGGTTTCAGAAGAGATGAAAGTTCAGATCCATGAATCTGAGGAATTAAATACTATTTACTTAGCCAGAGACTCTTGAGTGGCTAATTCTCATTAGCTTTGGCATTAGCCCCTGCACAGATGAGAAAATAAAAATGATTGGAATGCAAATTAGAGGTTATAAGTCTAAGTCCAAAGCGAATGCCAGGTCCGTTTTACCTCACTTGCTAAGGAGAGATTTTGGAGGATGGAAGCGCTTTAGGATTGGGGGGGAGGGGAAACTAAGCTTTTCCCCTTGCGAGAACTGAAGTTTTATTTACCTGCCACAGTTATCAAGATTTAATGTTGGTTCACCTCCTTACATTAAAGCAGTGATAATCTTTCTGACAACTCTGGCATTAGTCAGAGGGAGTGCCAGGGAAACACTCTGCTGAATTTTGCTGCAACTGTAAGTCTAAATCCATCTGCTAGAGCTCTGCCATTCTCCTATCTAATTCCTTATCATCTTGAAAAATGAGGACTCGATTTATCAGTTTTCGGGACGTGGAAGACATTTATCGCTTTAAGTGAAGGCCATTGTCATAAGTTTCTTTGAAGAAATAAAAAAGCTGAATTTGACGTTAACTTATAGCAGATTGCCAATTTTACCATTTAGTAATTTGAGAGAAATCACTCAAGCTTATATTCCTCAAGATTTAAACCTTTGCGAAGAATTTTATCTTCGCTGCCTGATTGTAAATGTGGAATGTCTTTTGAGACTGCACTGATGAGCCGTAGGCATGATGGAGACTGGATCTTGATGCCGTTTTATCATCCGGTGGAGTGGTTTCATCCGCAGCTCTTCTTCTATAACTTATCCAGATATGTTCAGCAATTCACTACCAGGCTTTCAAATCCCTAATTCAAACCATTTGGTCACTTCCTACTTCTATTTCAAACCCATAAATAATATTATATCAAATCAGTTGCATGTTAGTTTATTTTTCTATGGATCCATTAAATTGCTAAGATTTTACATAAAATTATTATTATTTTTTTTGTTGTTGTTTCTGCAGTTTTTTTTCTATTTTGATTGCGATTCTGTTCCCCATTTGGAGAATCCAGATTTTCTATTTAACTAATCGTCAAATAAAAATGACTCTCAACACCCAAATGCACGTAGCTATTCATTGCCGTCACCAATACTACTCGTTACATTACACATTGCTTGGGTAATGGAATGTACTTATATATACGTAATATTTTCTGGCATTCACATTTCAATTATTGATTTATTGTCATTTTGATGATTAGAACTTAAAGAAAAAGAAAATCCAAAATTCGGTTTCTCAGAAAATTTTAATATTACATTGGATGATTACACCTCGGCATACGTAATAGAAGCCCGGGTTATTTTGATAGCAACTTTAAATCGTCTGCATTGTTGGGTTTGGTGTCTCTACATTTTCCTGTTGACAATAAACTGTAAGTTCTGTTCGGGCTCAAGCTAGCATGCTGGCTAATCAAGAACAGGAACAACATGGTCATTTCTGCCTGTTGCCATCAGGCTTTGCAGTGCCCAAGTCCGTGCTAATAGACCTTTTTCACGCTTCCGCGTTTTAAAGCGGATGTGGGGTTTGACAATTTCCGGTGGCTATAGCGTTAGCATTGAAAGGCTAGGAAAATGTCTCAGTCTCGTCGGAGTTGTTTTTGTTCAGTCCGTGGTTATTCGTGTGGGGCAAGAAAACAGCCATATCTGTCCTATCATGCGTTCCCGACGGACCCGGACCAACGGAGGCAGTGGA
>CAEGAE010097225.1:0-34854 GCA_903067095.1 Girardinus metallicus
GAGTAGGATTGGGAGGACTACTGGAAGGAGTAGGATTGGGAGGACTACTGAAAGGAGTAGAGTTGGGAGGACTACTGGAAGGAGTAGAGTTGGGAGGACTACTGGAAGGAGTAGAGTTGGATTTAGGGTTTAAACGATGATTAGGAGGAGCAGGGTTGGGATGAGAAGGGTTGGATTTCGGGTTGTAATTGGCAAATCCTTCTTAGACCTGAACAGCATGAAATTGCTGATTTAATTCGTTCATATTTTTAATGAATTCCCCAAATTTCTGGCATGGAAATGGGAGACATGAAGAAACCGTTTTCCTAAACCAGGAATACACCTTCCAAATAAATTAAAATCAACACCGTAATAAAACAAAAAAAATTAGAAATTTGCTACCATGTGGAAGTAACTAAATGAGGGGACAAGAAAAAGAAGTTTGGCATCTTTCCTTTTAGCTTTTCAAAATAAAATGCAGTCTTTCTTATTTCTGTGTTTGTAGCAAACACTGTAAATTAATCAGACTCATAAACATACTGATTATTGGCTTCAAGCAAACACATTAACATTTCTGCCGCAACGTGCCGCAAAGTCATTGACAATCCCTGAATTCAAACTGGAAACAACTTTATTTAAACAAAAATCAGTTCTCAGAAAGACCAATAAACATTTAGAAAGTTATGACCAAAGTTTTGAGGGTGGTAAAAACTTTGAGATTAGTGTTTGGAAGAATTTTCATTTATTGCAAGGAGTTTTATTTCCTATTATAGTTTGGCTCATTAAAAATAAACAACTACAGCACTTTGAAAGGCTATTTAATGCTTCATATTTTAGTTTTTTGTTTCAGATCATTAAGCAAATATCATTTGGAGATAATCTGAGTTAAATAAAAACAACACAATGTTGTAAAACGGCTATGAAAAACAATGTATTTTGCAAAAAAGTAATTTCCCCCAAATGTAATGACTTGGCTTTTATTTAATCACATTGTTGAGTTTTCAACCATCAAAAGCCTAATTAAGGTCCTACCAGAGCATCTCAATTGGATTTATGTCCAGACTTTGACTAGGCCAGTCCAAATGTCAGTGGGCTTTGGATATTTGTCACTCATTAGTTCTCAGAATATTTTTCAATAAGTCTTTGGGATCATAAATATATCATTTGGGAAATGTGAGCTAATGTTAGATGTTAGCCTCGTTAAAGCTATCGCTAGCCGTCTTATTAACGGTTCCAGGCAGCCAATAATCAGGTCAGTAACTGGCATTGGAATAGATATATAGCATGTTTGCTAATCAAAACTTGACTTATTAAATGTTTTGAATTATTTTTAAGAGGAAAGAACATAAATATTTCAAATGTTGAACTCATAAACCTTTGTGTCACTATGATACCTTTTTGGCCTTAACTGATGATTTATTCCTTTAAAATTTAGTAAGAGAAATTTTAAATAATCTAGAGACAGAGAATGACCAAGTTTACACCAACTTTGCCTGGGAGCTCAAGCCCAAAAGCTAAGCTAGCTAGCTAGCTAAGTCAAAGTGCATCTACAACTGGTTATAGGAATATTACAGTGAGTATGTGGGAACAATAAGGATGAACGACAAATAAATCAACAGAGAAGAAAGAAAATTTCATTTTTAATGACATTTTATTGAAATTAGTGATTCAAGAAGAGAAAAATCTGCCCGTCTGCTTCATTCAGAATAAGAGAAAAGGTTTTGATAAAACCGGGTGGGAATAATCTCCAATGCTCTGAAGACACTATGGTGTTAAAAACAGACAATGAGGCTGAAAAAGACGGAAACTGTGAAAGAGACTAATGCTGCATCATGTTCATGATACTAAGAATTATACAAATAGTCTCATTGTATCAGCTGTTTATTTTGTTGTGTTATTTATTTCAGTAATTTGGCTGCTTTCCTGCATTTCTTGTATTATATTTGTGTTTCTTTAAAACTTTAAACCATGAATCCGTTTCCTTCACCCTCTTTGTGCGTAACTTTGTGTCGGTCAGAAACATGAAATCTATATAAAATATCTGAAGTTTGTTTGACAAAATGTGAAAACTAAGTAAAGTCCTTATGAAGGCTAATTATTGGGTTACTGAATGATGTCACAAGCAGCCGTCCAGCTTCTGTAAATCTAGGCAAAAACATTTCAAAGCCCAAATATCTGAGGACAATAAAAACGAGTTATCCTCACTTTATTTAACTGCAACAACAGAACAACAAACAGCTGCCAGAACAAACCAACACAGAGACATTTAGATGTGAATCCAGGAAGAATCCCTCCGCTCTCCTCTGTGTTAAGCACTGGGTGTGATATGGCTCCTCTGAATGGGATTCGGTTTGTAAATCCAGAAGGGAAAGGTGTGTAATGTCAACACAAAGCACTGCGTGTAGCCCTAATCTCACATCTTCAGTCTGCTTTGTACACAGAGCTTCAGAGAGCGTTTGTTCTCGGATCGCAGCGCGTTTCACCGGGATTAAACGGCCCGGTTTCATGTTCTGCATGTTCTCTTCTCTGCTGATAAAGATGCTTTGTCTTTTCGGAGACCTGCTCCCTTTATTCTGCATCTCTTTATTCCCTGTAGTGAGCCACCAGAATCACTTTGGGTTTGGGCCCGGCAGCAGACGGAGGTTCTGCAGCAGAGCAGCCGCCGTTCGCCGACGACCCGCGGACGGGCGTTGGCGGCGCCGTCACCTGGTGGTCCCTCTCCGGCCGCGCGGAGCGGAACGTCTTGGTCGGCCGAGAAAATGTCTTTAGGGTGGAGCCTGGTACTGGAGCGGAGCAGGAGAAGAAGGCCCGGAAACATCTGTGAAACTGCACACAAACACAAGCAGCAGCTGTAAAAAACGAATAACTCTGACCAACACAGGAGGATTATTTTATTAATCTAACGTAAACAAATCTTGTCCCGGTATTTCAGTCAAAGTATAAGAAGGAGCTGGTTTCCCAGGAAGTAGGGTGTTTTTTCTCTACAAAAATATGAGAAAAAAAAATCTGAATTCAGAGATTAGAAAAGTTAAATTTTGCGGAAAAAAAAAAAAAGAAATTGAGAAAAAAGTCAGAATTCTTAAATTAAAAATGTCAAATTTTTGAAAAATATTCTGAAATAAAAGTCAAAATTTTGAGAAAAAAATTTAAATTTTAAGAAAAAAAGTCAGAAATCTGAGATTAGGAAAATCAAAATTCTGAGGAAAAAAGAAGTCTGAAATTAAAACAGGCAAGACTGAGTAAAAAAAATTATATTAAGAGAAAAAAGTTACAATTCTTTAATTTGAAAAGTCAAAATTCTGACACTGAAGAGCATCTTAGCATCTAAACTGGGACATTTCAGTGGAAACAAAACCCCAGATGAAAACAGGCTTTTTTTTAATCAATTTTACTTTGGACTCTGTACGTTTAAAGAAGTAGAAAGACAGTTTTGTGAGCACAAAGACAATAATAACAAGACTGAAAAGCTTCTCTCACTCAAAAACAAATAAACCCCAATACATTTTCAGACAGAATGGAAATGCAACCAGTAATCCCACCACTAAACTGGAGTGGCTAAACGTTGGGAAGGACCGAGAAAGACGAAGAGCTGAAATAAAACCCAAAGGAGATGAAGTTATTTATTATTCTGTAAATCACAACAGAAAACTGTCTTCAAATGGCCTGTAGACGTTTTAAATCCTGTGGAAGTGAAAGAAAAGTCAGTAAAGAAGAACATTAGATTAGAAAGAGGAAGAATTCAAAGAGAATAAATAAACTGGAGGAATAAGAAAAACATAGAAGAGAAGAAAAATTGATGAAGGGCAAAGATGCCTAAAGGAGGAAAAGAGAGAAAAAGAAAAGGGAAGATTAAGAATAGAAGAATAAATTAGGAGTAAAGAAAACAAATACATTTAATTATAAAGGAAAAGGTAGAAGGAAAATGGATGGAAAGCCAAGAAAAATAATGAAAAGAGAAAAGGAAAAGTCAAGAAAGAAGGTAAAGAAAAGAAAAGAAAAAAGGTGGACAGAAGAAGAAGAAAGCAAATATGTAGAAAGAAAAACGTGAGAAATATTTCAGAAGGACACCGAAACTCAGATTTGATAAAAATAATGTCCAAAAAAACAGTTTTAAAAGCTTAATCTTGTACTATATAAACTTATTCTGGAGAAAATTATAATTTTCCCCCAGAAAAATAATGAGACACAAAAAACCCAACAAAAAAAATAAACACAAATGCCAAAAAAAAACAAACATTATGAGCAAAAACACAACAATATAACCAAAATAAAACATAATTTTATACAACACACTATAATCTTAGGTTTATTAATATTACTCTCTGCATTCGTTGTGTTAAGCTTGAAGTAGCTTTTCCAATCTTATTGGTGTTGAATAAAAAGTGTCCCAATAACGGAGCCCTGAGGAACCCCAGATGTGATCACGTTTAAGATTCATGACAACAAAACGTTGCAAAATAGATACAGTCTAAATCAGGTAACCCACCATTTCATACACTTTAAAATCTACCAGTCAGGATGTTAGAATTATACAGAGTATTTGAGTCATTTTTCTGTTTTTTTATCGTGTTTGTCGTCCAGCAGGCGTTCCCTGGATAAACGTAGTGTACTTAGTATACTCTTCAGTTCCGCACGTATACTGAAAGTCTACTACATTTCCCCACGGACCTGCAGCTTAAACGAAACAAAATCCAAATTCACCCAGCATGTTCTCATCCTTCAGCTGTAAGAGATCAAAAAAAATAAAATCCACTTATTTATGGGAGCATTTTGCTGAGGTTCTAAACCGAAATACTTAAGACAGACAGAGCGTCAGAAATGAGCCAATTAATTTCTGTTTCCCCGAGGACATTGTGAAATTATACCGCTTTCACAGTTAGCGCTCAATATTAAGTCTATTAGAGCCCCAAAATATTAATCTACTGCAGAATGAAGGGAGGAGGGGGGATGAAGGAAGAAAAAAAAGACGCCCCACAGGAAACAAAAAGACTCGCGCTGAAATGAGGAACAGAAAATAAGACACAAGCAACGGGGGACAAAATTAAAGACTCAGTCAAATCTGTGAGGGAAAAACCAGCAAAATATCCGAGACACATAAAGGCAGTCACAAAGTCAGGCTTGCATCACTTCAATTAGCACTAATTTACCTGCAATATCTAGAAAAACTCATCCGTTTATCTTTAGATTCATTCATTACTGCAGCTGCCTCTGATCCAAAACGCTTCAGTTTTTAAGTCACTGGGCAGCTTAGCATCACGATACATTTAAGGTCTGATGCTGTCGTCTCTATTATCTTTGGACCGAAAGAGGAACGATCTAGAGTCAACGTGCAGCTTCAGTTATTACAGATGGAAACCAGAGATCAGGCCCAGAATCTGACCTGAGCCTTCAGAGCCACATAAAGCCGGTTACAAAGTCGGCCTTCTATCACCTGAAGAACATTTCCAGGAGCAGAGGTCAAATGACCCCACAAGGTCGATAGAAACTCACCCAGGCGTTTATCTTTAGTCACATTTATTACTGCAACAGTAAAAAAAAAACAAAAAACAATCAGATCCAGAACGCTGCTGCTGGCGTTCTGACTAAAACCAGGAAGAAAGAGCACATAAATTCAGTTTTAAAGTCATTGCATTAGCTCCCCGTAACTCAAAGTATATACTTTAAAATACTGTTGTTAGTTTATAAAGCACTGAGCGGTTTAGCACCACCACACATTAAAGATCTGCTGTTGTCATAGCAACCTTCCAGACCTCTCAGGTCTTCTGCCAGAACCAGAACCAAACGAGGAGAAGCAGCATTCAGCTTCTGTGCACCACAAATCTGGAACAAACTGTCGAAACACCATTAAACCAAGGCTGAAAACCATCATAAATGGAATATTGACCAACATATCTGATGCCCAATGATGATTCTAATGATGACAGTCGTCGAAATGTAACGTTTGCTACTGGTTTCTCAACTGCATGATGTTTTTAGGATGTAATAAAGGACTTGCTGCTGAAACGTGCTGTACAAATAAACCTGACTGATTTATTGAAGTGTTGTGAACTAAATGCAGCCCCAACATTTTCTGTTAAATTTACTTCAGCTGCACCATATTTCTACATTCAACCTCTGTTATGGCTTTTATTTGCTCGAAATCCTTTGGATACACTTCAAAAACGCAAAATCTTTCCAAGTAACTTTGGTGCAAATATCTTAGCACACTTGAAATAAGACAAACTAACTTAAAAGTATATTTTTAGCCACAAGATATAGAAGCTTGTTTTAAGTAAATAATTCCTATAATATTGATGTAAATGTTCTTGTTCCATTGGCAGAAACATTAACTTGTAACATGGGAAAAATGTCTTTTCATAAGTTAAATAATCTACGAATGGAGCAAGAACTTTTTCGTAAATAATGTAGAATTATTTTCTTAAAACAAGCCTCTATATTTTGCTGAAAAGTTACTTTTAAGTTAGTTAAAAGTAACTTTTAACTAACTTAAAAGAAGTTAGTTACAAGAAGTTCAGATTACATAATTTACACATTGAGCAATACACAGTAAGCCCAACAGAAAATAAACCTTCATAGAGGCAAATAAGGTGGTAAACCAAATTACTCTACAGATGACAAGATTTTGTCATTTTGCAGTGTACAACATGGATGCTGTAAAGATCACCCAATAGGCCTCATCTCTTTGACAAATTGGGACTTGTGACGTCCTTCATCATTCCTGACTCAAACTGACGAAGAGAGAATAATAATAAAAAAAAAACACTCAAAGCCTCAACGTTTCCAGCTGTTGCCAAGCAGTTAACTAAAAGCAGCGCAGATTGGGAGCCGCCATCAGTGCTTCCCCGATTCCAGCAGCAGACCCGACTCAGCACCGTCTGTTCAGAGGAGACTGTGATAATCAGGCGACTGCGGAGGGAGGCTGAGAAAGACTAAATTGCGAGGACACCGGAGGACGAACAGATGGCCTCTGCATGTGTGGTTCCCACCATGAGGCGGCGAGCGGCAGCTGCGATCGGGTGTTAAGGGGCCGGCGGCGCGGCAGGAGGCGGAGTAAAAATAAAAAATCTATTTAACACTCAGAGTGACCAGCTAACCTCGTCTATTTCAGCAGCAAAACATAAAACAGACTTCATACACTGCAAAAACATTAAATCTTACCAAGGATATTTGGTCTAGGACACTTAAAAAAAGGCAAAGCTAACCTAAAAGTAACTTTTGGCAAGATATAGAGGCTTGTTTTAAGTAAATAATTCCTTAAAATTGATGAAAAATTCCTGTTTGCATTGGCAGATGTTTTAGCTTAAAACAAAATTTTATCCCCATGTTAAGTTAATTTATCTGCCAATGGAACAAGGACTTTCCATCAATATTAAGGACTTATTTACTTTAAACTATTTTTGCCGAAAATGTAATTTAAATTAGTTTTGTCCTATTCAAAGTATGCCAAGATTTGCACTTCAAACAGAGCATTTCTGCAAAAACCAAAGCGGTGACTTAATCTCATTTAATGAAAGTAGAAACAGTTATAAGCCATTAATAAGCTATTAGTAGGTATTTATTACATACAATTTCAGAAAAACTACAATTAAAGTAAATATATGTTCTGTGTTGTGCATCTTTAATAGGAATGTGTCAAAGTTCTGCAAATAATTGGCTTTGAGTCAAACAACTGTTAGATTGCAACATGATTTAAAGCATGAGAAAGCAAAAGAAAAAACACCACTTTGAAAATATAAAACGCCTTTCTGAATCTTATTTCTCCGTTCCTACATCAACAACAAAATGGAGAAGTTGCAAAGCGAACCCGGACAGAAGTGAGGATAATGTGCCGAAGAAAAAAGAAACGCTTTGGAAGACTTACAGGGGACAAATTTATTCATAGGGAACCACAACTAGCTTTTATAATACAGCGCAGAAAGGAAGCAGTGAAACACTGCAGGTTTATCTGAGGTCACACAGATAATGGCTGCTCTATACCGCATCCCACACAGCGGGATTATTAAAAAAGATGAAACTATAATCTAAATTTAGATGCTCCACTTTCTGATTGGTCAGGAGATTTGGAAGGGTAATTTTTAATAAATTCATTACAGTCAGACGCTCCAGCGTATACATTTCTCAGAACTTGTAAGTTGTGAGCTAAAGGTGACCTATTCCTTAAACAAGTTAGGAAAAGTCAAAACAAGTTCATTACTTTTCTTACACAAAATTATTCTTAGATAAAGAGATTTTAGTCTGCTCAGTTTGAGCTGTTTTAGGGCGTCTTGTCACTTTAAATCCAAATAAACTTCTGCTGGCCACCGTGGAACTCAGCTTGGGTTGCTAGGTTACGACCCAAGCCGAGGTTGCTAGGTAACGGCGTTGTGCCCATGAATTCTGACTTGACAATAGGGAGGTTTTTGAAACGGGTCACTTTCCAGACATTAAAAAACATAAACTTGTTGTTGAAAAATATTTGAGTGTTTTTTGTTTTTTTTTAAGTTCTGGTTTCTAGTGCAAATATCTTAGTACACTTCAAATAAGACAAAACTAACTTACTAGTGACTTTTCAGCAAAATATAAGAGCCTGTTTTAAGTCAATAACTCCTTAACTTTGATGAAAAAGAACTAGTTCCACTGCCAGATTATTTCACTTAAAACATTTTTCCCACATTACAGTAGTTTCTCATCAATATTGAGGAATTATTCTCTTAAAACAAGCTCATATCTTGATCAAAAGTTACTTGTAAATTAGTTTTGTCCTAATTTAAGTCTACTAAGATATTTGAAATAGAAACTAGACCAAAAAAATTACTTGGTAAGATTTTGTGTTTTTGCAGTGTGCTCAGATGAATCAGCAAAGCAGATGCAAAAACAGGATGACCTGTTTTTATGTCTGAAAAACTGAATATTTAGCTCCTTTATTGTAACTTTCCAAAAGTGAGCACGTTTTATAGAAATAATGACTTTTAAGGTGTTTTTTTTTATATAACTTTTACAGAAATATTCAGAGAAAAAGTTGCACCTCAGAGGTGTAAAGGCGCCGCTGGTCCGGGTCGTGAATCTGCACAGCGCTTGAAGTCTTCAACTCGCCTCAACTCGTTTGCGTTTATCGTCATGGGCTGGGAGGAACTGAAGACTGAAAGCGTCACACAGCAAAGCCTCGTCTGCAGCTCCGCAGGTTCTGGGTAGCGGTGAGAATTTCCCCCGCCGTCACAACAAGTCAGCCATCAAACAAAACGAAATGTCTCTCAGGCTGGAAAGTGACAAGGTGAATGTCTGAGCGACAGGCTGAGGAAGACACAGATAAAAGGAGCGAGCGACGAAGGCTGGGGAGCGAAAAGGTCATCACCAAAGTGCACCACATCACACGCTAATCAAAATCAAAGTTGCGTTACCTTTAGAAGATTAAATATAACTCTACATCTCCACGGTCACCTTTGCATCGCCTGCATGTTCTTTATCATAATGCTCTCCATTCATCTTGCAGTTTTTACTGCACTCTTGTTTCGTCGTCAGTCCCAAATTCCCAGGTCCATCCCGTCTTTAATTGCTCCATCATGACTTTACTTTGCCTTCAGGCACTTTCACTTCTGGCACTTTTCCCTGCACCTCACATTTCTTCACCCTGCTACTACTGTAGAAAAAAATATCCAGAAAGATACTCACTCAGCTATTTGTTTTATGAAAAAAAAAAAATCAAATTTCTGACCTCTAAGTTGTTTTATACAACAGGCAAAGTTGGTTACAATTTAAAAAAAAAACATGACAAATACAGAGTCATCTCATATTTGCAAACAACTAATTTAGACTCGTTGGAGCGTGACGTCCTGCAGCTTGCCGACAATCACTATCATCGGTTTTAGCTGTCAATTTGTCAACATAACTCACTAAATCTGAAATTATATATATATAAAAGGAGATACAGTGCTTTGCTACTAATTGTCAACCTTGTCAACAACAACTAGACATCAAGGCCAAGAAGAAGTTTTAATAAACAGAATACAGTGAAAGCAAGGAAAGTAGGTCATTTATGCTAGCTTGACTTTGAAAATCTTACATGTAGGTGTGCTGTGGAATTCAGTGTGTTTTGGTTTAGTTTTTATTTTTTAAATGGCAACTCTCAGACCGACTCTGATAAATAATTAGTAGAGCAGGGGTTTAAATTAGCTAATCAATCACCGAACTGCAAAAACAAAAAAATTTACCAGGTATTTTGTTCTAGTTTCTAGTGAAAATAACTTATTACACTTAAAATAAGACAAAACCAACTAAAAAGCAACTTTTCAGCTAGACATAGGAGCTTGTTTTAAGTAAATAATTCCTTAATATTGATGAAAAAGTACTGGTTCAATTGGCCAATAAATTAACCTATAACATGGGGAAATGTCTTGTTATAAGTGAAATAATCTGTCAATGGAACCAGTACGTTTCATCAATATTAAGGAATTGATTACTAAAAACAAGCTCCTATATCTTCCTGAAAAGTTACTTTTAAGTTAGTTTGAATTATTTTAAGTGTACTAAGATATTTTTACCAGAAACTAGACCAAAAATATTTGGTAATTTTTTTTTGTGCTTTTACAGTGTGGATGACTTCCTGTAATCTGTTCAAAACCCTCCAGTGTGTCAAATAAAATTATTAAGCAAACAACACTGAGCCAGATTTAATTCACAGTGATGTGAAAAACTGATTTCCAATTATCACAAATGCTTGATGGCAGGTTTCTATTTTTTTAAATGAATTAAATTGTCATTTTAAAACTACATTTAACTCTGGTTTTATTTGTCTTAAAATATTTGTGGTATGGAAAGGAAAACAGGAGTTTTAATCTTATGGCGCTTCACATACATTGTGCCTAAAGAGTTAAGTTTTTTCACAAAGATCAAAGCATTAAAACTGCAGTTAGTGCAGAAATCTCCAGTCTTTCCTCATATTGATCAGGAAAGACTGATCAATATGAGTCTTTCAGAATTCAGATATCCAGAATTCTTCCGGATATCTGAAGGTCTTTCTCTTTTGTCTTTGGTCTTAAGATGCTTTTTTTTTTTCCCCTGTTTTTCCCTCCATTTATGGATTATTTTTATAGGGATTTTTTTCAATATATTAAGCTACTTAATTCTGACTTATGAGACTCTGATGCATAAAAAAGCTCCTGACATTAATTTCTGAAAATTATTTCCTCACAAGGACATTATTTGTTCCTATTACTTCATTTGAGTTTATTAAATTGCCAAAGACGTAAAGTCTGATTTTAGCATCAAAGTGATTTTAACTGGAAACGTTTCAGCAGTCAGTGTTCAAATAAAGGATGATGCATCTCCCCCGTGTTAGGTCTTTTCTAATCCTTCTCTTTTTGTTAAGACATGAAGCACAGATGTTGTCAATCTGCATTAGACATTAGATTGATATCTAAAATACATCTTCTTTAATATGCTGCTACTCTACTTGCATATTAAAAGGAAAATAAAGGAAAAATCTGATCTATTTCAGGTCAGTGAATGCACCAAGTTGCGCTAACTAAAACACTCTTCGGTGTGGAAGTTGCTCAGGAGGGTAAAATGTATAAAACATGCATGAGGCCATCTAAAATAACCATGGATTTCCTATGGAGGCATGGCAGCTATTAGTTAAGGCTGCTACATCAGAGTTAATACATAACAGTAAGGATGCTAACCACGCCAATCATGCTAATTGCTAAATTGAGACGCTTTAATCGAACTCTAGTGCATTTGCCTAGAAAGTCCAGTTCATTTGGAGAAATGTGAATGCGCAATCGAGACTAAAAAAGTGAACTCTGGTCTGCCTACAAACTTAAGTGATATGTTTGAATGTATATGTGAATGTCGAGCGGACAGGATCCACTCCAAAAGCATGAAGTGAACTACAGTGCAGGGCATTCTGGGTAAATAGAACCAAAACAAACACGAGAGTCTAGCGCTACAGGGAGAAATGGCTTGTGATATTTTACCAAAGACAAAAAGAGAAATCCTACAACTGCTAAAATTTGAATTTTTGTTTACATTTTATGAAGAATGAAATTGTGCTCAGTGTCTTCTTCAGAAGTTTTCATGGCGTTTCCTTCTGTGGCTTTTGGTGCAAGTTTTTCAAAGGGTTTGGATCATTTGACAGTGCAGTGTGAAAGAGAACTGGAGCAGCTGAAAATGTAACAAATATTGCAACTTTGGTCCCCAATAGTACTCAGTGTAACAAACTATCAGGTGTGAAAACACCTCAAGTCTCAAGGAAAAATCAGAAAGAGCTAAAACCACTATGGGTGGCTCTGTGCTTCACAAAAACCCCAGATTGGAAACTGACTAAATCTATGGTCTCTATGTTTCTAGAAAGTATTTCCTTAGACATACAGATGATACAAAATCTTCAAGACTGGATTTAAGAGAATAAAGATAAACTACTGATGGTACGTTAGCAACAAAACACTTCTCTTTTCCAAAAGCCATTGTACAGTCCATACAGCAGTAAAACCAGCTGAGCAAATGTGCTGGAACTTATTTTGGATTGCTAGGTAACGGGCGGAACTCAACTTGAGTTGCTAGGTAACGGGTGGAACTCAGCTTGAGTTGCTAGGTAACAGCAGAGTGCTCTGCGAATATGACTTAATCTGTGTACGTTTTTGAAACAGTTCGTTTTTCAGAAACCAAAGAACATTAACTAATTGCCAGAAAATGGCTGGGTGTTGTTGAGCACTAGAGCGGTTTCTAAAAGAAGTCGAGGCTCAAACGGAAATACAAAAATGTGCAAAACATGAATTTTCCAAATCAGGTCCCCTTTCACACTAATTTGTCACTTAATATAGTGAAAACAAACATCTGATACCTGACTTGAGAGTAATTACAATTGATCCAGCTCATATACTTTGAGTAATTCCTGCATCCATTCCTCTAAATCGGTGTCCTCGCATACCATGTTTAATGTGGAAAAAAACAACTTCAGTGACTCCATAGGAGAAAACACGCTAATTGGTTTGGTAACATCACAGCATATGACAACAAAGTCCTAAAGAGAAATGTGCAAACCTCGTCTAAAAATGTCCGGAGCTGCAGGACACCAGCACCTTTCTCTCTGCAGCAGGATGCATTAAGAAGGACACATGCCACCCAGCATAATGGCCTTTTCACCAATGTCTCTTTGGGAAGCACTTGTGCTGCATCAGCACCTGGACACACACAGTTTTCATCCCCAGGCATTTCTGAACAGCACAACCTAAACAAATACTTACTATAGACTGCTTTGGGAATCTGTTTAAATATAAATACAGCTTCAGAGTACAGAAAATTCAGCTTTATTTGTCTTATTTTTTTTTTGCAGTATCAATGAGAGTTTACACCTTCAATGGAAACAAAAATGTTGAGGAAAAAGTTTCTAATAAATTATTGAATTTATCGCCTTTCTTTAATTCACAGATTAAAATATTAGATTAATAAAATATTTTACTCCTATCTGTGCAATAACTGCACAGATAGGAGTAAAATATTTAAACTTTTTATTGAGTGATAATAAAGGTTGGATTTTATATGTAGCCCTTGGTTAAAAAACCATGCATTTAAGGCCCTTTAATATTTACGAGGTTGGTTTTATGTACATCAAAAAAGGATAAGTGAGAAACTTGTGTTACTGTTTTTGCACATTTTTAATCCAAGTGATTATATACATGTGGGGAGCGGTTACTGTTGTGAGTAGCGTGAGAAATAACGGAAAAAGCAGAAAGCCAAAGCTTTTCTGGAGGTGACTTGTGTACTTACATAAGTGTATTCTGGTTCGATCAATTATCTCATTAGTTTGAAGACTGTATTGAATTTCCTATCTATAAAGTAGTTTAGATTAACGAGGGACAAGTGAACTCAACAGAGAAGAAAAAAGAAAACGGGACAATGGGATGATGGGAAAGAAGGAGGAGGAGGAATGCGGGAGAAGACAAGGACAAAGCTAATGGAGGCCGCTGCTAATGCTTGCAGAGGTTGAGGTGGGGGAAGAAACTGGACTTTGTCCTGCACAAGTAAACCTGCACCCGGTGGGCAGGATACCTGCAGAAGAGCTTTGTAGTGGAAAGCACGGAGGAAAAACTGCGGCTGATCCAAGGTGGCGAGAGGAAAGCGTCAACATGGCGACGCTGGTGATTCAGGAGTAGTCCTGCAACTCGGGTGGCGGAGTTCTAAAAGAAATTGGACTCGCGAAGCATCCTTGACGGAGAGGACGTCGGCTGAGCGAGCAGGTCTGAGTTGGTTTATTGTTTAAACGGGGAGAAAAGGATTTTGGTAGCGGCGTCCTTCATCAGGCCTGCAACAAAAACTAACCGGTACCGGACCGCGCGTGTGTGTGTGGGAGAGAGAGTATGGGTCCATGTGTGATATTGTGTTTAGAACTGTAAATTTTCGGTAAAGGTATGGAGTTCTGTTAGTGACAAAAATTTAACTCGGTTTATAGTAAAACAACAGTTATAATGAAGGGTTTTTCTTAAAAAAAAAAACATCACAAAGTTAATGTGAGTAAAACATAAGGGACTGAAAAGAAAGAGTGCCTTATTGGCTTTATTTTGGGAAACATTTGATACTGGGAATTAATGACCTTGGTCTATATTTATTTATTTCGAACAGACAGACAATCAAGAAAGGGAAAAAAATACATGTATATATATATATATATAATAGAATGAAACAAACCAAAGAATTAGAAGTTAAAACAAATTATTATGCCTGGGTGACATGCAAATTTTAAATTTTCTGTTCGAAAAGATACAATATCTTATAATGTCCTGCCCCTTTCATACTTATCAATTTATGATCAGTTATCATAATCTAATCCCCTTCCAACTAAGCACAATACCCAATCCAAAAATTGGACAAAATCACAGCGAAACCCATTCAAAATTAACCAAAAAAAAAAAATCTTTGTAAAACTTCTCTAAAAATCACTTAAACAAAATACATGCAGAACGAATCCAGAACTTAAAAATGTAAAACCACTGCAAAAATCTTACAAGTTAAAACCAACAACTTGTTGGTGTGAAACCAGTACGGCAACTTCCACTCCCAACATAAAAACCAGCAGAAATTAGAAACTAAATTTGATTTAAAAAAAAAACAAACTGCTGGCCCAAAACCTGCTTAAGATCTCATCCAAAAGCTGCTTAGCTGAGTTTTAAATTCACCTAAAGCATCCCAAATATCTGCTGGTCCAAACCCAGCATTAAACCAACTTAAAACCAGTCCAAAACCAGTGGAAACCCCATTTACAACTGGTTGAGAATCTCAAATAGGTCTGAAATATGTCAAAACCTTGATCCAAATCCAGATTAAAACTAATCCAACAAGGTTACACAGCACAAAGTTTGTTCAACCACAGGGAACTCTGAAACCGTAATAAAAGTAATTTAAACAGAAAACCAGTTAAATGTTGGTCCTGATCCAACAGGAAGTCAGAAACTTCTACAGAACTAGAATAAAACTCCAGTAGAGTTTCTTTTGAACCAAGATAAATCAAACATTTGATGTATATTGATAATTTTAACAATGCTGCTTAACAAAATGTGATCATTTTTATGTTTTCACGATGTAAAGCACTTTGAGCCGTCGTGTTGCTGAAATTTGCTATACCAGTAAACCTGATTGATTTGTTGAAAGGAAGTAGTCAAGGATCTTAAATAAAGAAATTGAGAATCTATCCTGAAGGCTTATGGTTTAAAAAAACACATAAAATCTCCAGAAAAACAAAAATAATTTTAAAACTAAAGGCCATTTCTGCCTTAGACCAAATGATGTTAAACAAAATGAGAAGCTAAAAGGCAAAATGTTTTTTCTTTGATTTTGATAATGAAGAGAAAAGTTGTAACAGGTAAAGTTTGTCCTATCAAGCTATTCCTGCTTGTATTAATCAACTAATGACTGCCTGGAAGATCTATTGATTGCGAAACCCTGCATGCAGTAAACACCTTGATGTTTGTGCTGCTTTCAATTAGAAATGAAAGCAGATTAATTCTCCTTTCTTTATCTCTGCCCTTGAAAAGCTGAGCAGCCGTGCAGGCGGCGGGGCGTCGCTTCGCGTGTGTCCTGCCTTAAAGTGTAAACAAAAACCCGGCAGATAGAAAGTGTGCCTTCTGCTCGCTCCTCCTGCGGGTGTAAATCACACAAAAACTTAATTACTGGATTGGGTGTCACATAATTAGACCCATCCACTCACTGACGGAGAACAGATGCCTCTGAGATCCTTATTTCTGTCTTTCTCTAAAATCTAATTGTTGAAATGTATTTTATATTTCCGATAGATATTTGAGGATGCACTTCTTTAATATGTTTATCTACCGAGATGAACATCAGTTTATCAAGTGCAATAAAAATGACAATAAAACCGTTGAATCTCGAGCCTTAAAACTGCTATTTGTGCAGTTTTGTGTTCTGGTTTCTAAAGCAGACATGTTGGAATTTAAAAGTCGGGTTTGCTGGAACGCTGTCAATATATGAAGAAACAGGAAATAGATGGCAAAGTGTAAAAACATCCAGTGGTTAAACTGGAATTCACCTGCAAAGACAGTTTTTTTTTTTAAACTACTCATCAATACATATGAGTATATGAATTTAAACTATATAATTAAATGTAGTTACTATGCACAGTGTAGTGGCACAAGTAGTACTTTCAGTAAGTCTCGTACTGAAGTATTTCAAATGGGAATGTTTTTCAAGAACATTAGTGTTTGTAGCGCAAATATATAGATACCTCCAAAAATACATAATAAATAGTTTATCATAATCGTTATCACAAAAATAGCACAATAAATTTCTAAATTAGGGATGTCCAAAGTGTGGCGTGAGGGCCATCTACAGCCCTCTGGATGATTTTGTTTGGCCCTTGGTCCACAGTTCAAAAATGGAGCGAATTTGTAATTAATTTTATTTATTTTTTTTTTTTTACAAATAAAATCTGCTCACTTTTTATTTATTTAGCTATAAGGAAAAGTCTTTTTCTGCTTTCATTGATTACACTTTACGTTGCTCAAACTTTGTTGCCAAACATAAGAAAAAGGACAATAAAAAAACTCCAATAAAGTTTTGGAAATTAATACAGCAACTGTGTGAAACCCTGTTTATATTTTATCACATTGACTTACAGATTCCTTTTCTACAAAAATTATACTACTTTGTTTTATTAAAATTTTGTCTTTTATTTGATATGTTATTGAAGCAATAAAGACAACAAATGTTTTAAGAAATAATTTTTTTCAGTTTTAATTTAAAAAAAATTAAGAATCCCTTGATTTCTCTGAATTTAAAAGTTTTGGTCCTAATGGACTCCATAGTTTGGACTCCACATTGCAGATAAAGTGAGCGTCTCACCTGTTTGTTCATGAATATGTAAATAAAAGGGTTGACCACAGTGGAAAACTTGGCCAGCAGCGACGGCGTGATGCTGGCCGCCGGGGTCAGAAGGTCTGTGGGGCCGAAGGTGGCGAGCAGAGCGGCCACGCCGTACGGCAGCCAGCAGACCAGGTAGCAGACCACCATGATGACGACCATCACCAGAACGCGCTGCTCTCTGCGCCGCGTCACCACTGAGCTCACTCTGCGCACCTGCAGGACACAAGACTCTGACTCAACTCTTAAAATGCACTTGGATTAAATAAAGCAACTTGTACTATCAAAACACATCGTTTTTTGTCAAATTGTAGTGATCGTTCATTTTGTCTATGTTTCTGCCTGTCAGTTAAAGTTGCTGTGTGAACAAAGACTACCTCTAATATCAGCCTGTCAAATTTAAAATTGATTAAAACTCGAAAAATACGAACCAATCTGCCGTGACTGAGATTTTAACTGACGAGATGTTTTAAATAATTCAGAATGTTTCAGCTTAATTTTTAATTTTGCTCAATCAGAAACAGGAAGTTCAAAAAGTTTAAAAATGTTGAGATAACGCAAAACAAGAAATGTTATGATTTTTCAATGACTTTTTACATTTCAAGGGAATTAAAAAAAAAATAGGAGCAGATTTGTTTTTCTCCACATATGTGGTGCTAATAGTGCCAAAACTGCGAAAGCAAAAAATCTAGTTTCTAGCACAACTATCTTATTACACTAGAAAAAGGACAAAACTAACCTACAAGTAACTTTTCAGCAAGATAATATTTCCTTATTTTTTATGAAAAAGTACTAGTTCCACTTGCAGATTATCCCACTTGTAACAAGACATTTTCCCCACATTATAACTGAGATGATCTGCCAGTTAAACTAATATTTTTAAGGAATTATTTACTTAAAGCAAACTCTTATTTATTGCTGAAAAATTACTTGAAAGTTGGCACACTTGAAATAAAACAAAACTAAGATATTTGCACTATAAACCGGATAAAAAATACCCGGTAAGAGTTTGTGTTTTTGCAGTGTGGGTGAATTCTTGGGGTTGCTAGGTGACGTGTTGGGGTTGCTAGGTAACAGCGGAGTGCCTGTCGAACGCGACTTGGCAACGGGAAGGTTTTTGATACGGCTCATTTTTCAGACATGAACTTGTTGACAAAAAACGACTGTGTAGTTTTTTTAAACAGTTGAGATCCAAATTAAAGAACAAAAATGTGAACAATTTCAATTTTTTTAAATATTTTGTCCACTTTAAGGCTTTTTACGTGTGTAGGACAATAAGTAGGGTGTCATTTATATAACCTGCTTTTCTCTCTGAGACAGACTGTGACTCAGTTCTCTGTTTACCTACCGAAAGCAACCAGGACCAAACAGCCCGACAGAAACCTGATAGATCAATTATTGTATTGATCCCCTGAGGTAAGAACCAAACTGGATCTATTAGGACGTTTTTTGCTCCACCAGGGAGTTTCAGCGGCTGACATTTAAATCTGCAAGAGCAGACTCTCTTCTGCCAGCAAGAGTTTTGCTTTCAGGAACGACCTAATGTTCATAAATGCGGGACTATCGCTTTAATATGAAAGCAAACGGCGAGACGGGCAGAAAGAGTGAGAACGGGTCAGGCTGACCCGGTGCAGTTTGGACTACTGAGCAACAACGCTGCCAGCTTTCCTCAAATATCTGCTGACTTCTCAGTCTACAACTGTCTTTCTATGCATGAATGCTTAATTTCCAAGTTAAATGGAGCTTTATATGAGTGCATAGCTTCGCATCAACATGGAGCTTTTTGTGTTTGCTTCTGCATGACTTATTTATTTATTTATTTATTTATTTATTTATTTATTTATTTTACTCGAGAGGAAAATGACCCAAAACTTTTGGTCCCTACAAGTTTTCTCAGAGAATGAGTTGAAATATTCAAAATCATGTTTTTCCCATTTTTTTTTTTTTGGTTGAAAAAGAGTTAAACTTAGTCTTTTAAAAGTATTCATCCCAATTTAACTCTTTCACAGATTAGGTTTTATCCACAAACTTAATAAATTTTCCTGGAACTTTATCACTGAAATTATTGCTATAAACTACAATATTTTATTTTTTAAACAATTTTCAAGTAATATAATTGTGATGGCATTGGAAGACATTTTAAATATCCAAAATAAATAAACAAAACAGAAACAAAAACTAAAATGAATTATGAAGTCTCTGTAAACAAAATTGTCCATCAAAAAAAGCTCTAGCTGTTTATATATATATATATATATATACACAATGTATGTATTAGCTGTTAGCCACGGCTAACAGCTTCTACAGTAAATCTATAATAATTATTGATTTTATGACTACTACTAATAAAAAGAATAAGAAAAATAATAAAACTTATGGTCCTGTTTTCACAATTGGTAATTACTCATATTTTAATAAAATTGGCAATGTTGACAATATAAATTAGCTTTATTTCGCAACAAACCTAAAACAGACGGATTGGATTTGGACAGGTTCTGGACTCAAAATGTAATCTAATTTTTGGTAGAAAAGAGAGAAAAGCAATAAATCATGAAAATAGAAATTATTGAGATCGTTTTAATTTAACGTGATTAACTGATTTGGTGGTGTTCAAACTTTTTATAAAAAAAAATAAAAGGTTACAAACTAAACTAAGCATAAAATATTTTAATCAAAGAAGTCATATGTCTGACTAAATCACTGAATATTAAGAAAAAATGATAATTTGTGCTTTATTATGAGAAAGGCTTCCAATTTCCTTTGGTCTCATTTGAGAGAAATAATAAGATAAAATCGGGTTTTGGTCCAACTCATCCCTGGTTTTCTTTAGAAACTCTCATCCAATCAGCTCCATCCAGCATCTATTAAAGCAGAAGTTTTTTCCATCATGTCCGTCTTTGACAGGTCACCCTTTGGCCGATTATTTTCTGAACTAAGTAACACTGTCAGTGTTACCCTGAGCAGCATGCAGCCTTTCAGTCAAGGTGACAGCTGCTGCGTCAGCGAGTTCAAGGAATATTTCCACTTCCTGCAGGACACAGAGTGGGTTTTTAATAGATGCATAACCAGGAAAAACAACCGTATCACATTAAGAAGAGGGACACAGTGAGGTCAACAACAATAAGGCTTCTGGGCGAAGTCAACATCAGACAATAATGGGGTGAAAAGTCTAAAAGCAACAATCTTAATTTTTGCTGTATGTGTCCGGTGACCAAGTGTCAAACTTAGAAGGATGTAATAGCATAAGGTCTGCAACAGAAAAGCTTTATTATTTTGTGTTTTTATTAAACAAATAAACATTTTCATGATGAAATGACTTCAAAAGAATGTTGCAAAAGACAAAAGACGTGCGTAACTCAAATATGTGTCAATACTGAATGCTTCAGAAGAGTCTTTTTTTCAAATAGAAGAGTCTAGAATCAAACTTTGTTTAAACAATGTGTTTACTTCACATTAAACTTCACGGGTTAAATGTGAAGTTTGTCAAAACTTGTTTATTTCTTCTTTGAATTTATTTTGCTTAGTCAAGAAGTTGTTTCTCCAGATATTTATTGGTGTATTAAGTTCTGTTACGTTGCTCTTGGCAGTTGCCATAGTAACCAACAACAGAGAGCTCCGCCCCCTTATTTTTCTGTTGCCGTCGGTAACTGCGGCATGTATTAGAAACAGCTAGGGGTTTTTTCCAAGTGTTATATTTTAGACAAATTTAGTTTCATGAGTAAATTTGTTTATGTTTTGAAAATATTTTTAACTGTTATTTTTAATGTTGTTCGTTTTAGCTACCTTTAATTTTAACTGCTGCTATTTGCTTGTTGGGAGATATTGCTTTGTAGTTTAAGGGTCATTTATTGTACGCTAACCACCATCTTGATTTTCTCTTTCGTGAGAATAAATACAGCGAACCTGAGTGTGTCTGTCAACCTGCTGGACCTGAGACGAACATAGAAAACAGCTTCATGACACAGTTCAAATTACAGCAGAACCTTTTCCAACAAAACAAAACTCTGAGTTTGCAGGTTCTTCTGGAACATTTCTACTTCGCTCCTCTTGTGTGAAGCCTCTGGTTTTAACAAACTCAACAGATTATATCAGAGTCGGAAAAACCCTGACAAGATGAGAGTATTTGACCTGTTCAGGAGCGGGAAAAAGTGTGTGCTGTGTAAGCAAGGGATTATCTTCTCTGGAAGTAACTGAGCACCTCGACCGCTGCAGAAATGTAACATTTCACACAAATATGCGCCATTTACGATGGCAAAGCACATTTGAAATGCATGAAATTTCATATTTTAATCCTGACCGTTTGCCATCTTTTTTAAAGGTACAGTATCTCAGATTATTCTAACCAATCCAGTTGTCAGTAGGTAATATAAAGTAAATGACATGATTCTTATAGGAAGTCACAAATAGGCAACTTAAGTTGGGAAGAATTGTCATCTTTATGTGACAATATGTATGTAGATTTTATTAAAAATCTTCAAAAAAATCAAAAGTTTAAAAAAAAAAATCCACCCAGCTGTTTTTTTGGCTTTATGTTTATGTTTTTTAGTGTCTGGAAAATGAGTTGTTTCAAAAACCTCCTCACTATAAAGTCACATAGGAGAGGCACTCCACCGTTACCTAGCAACCCCAGGCCGTCACCTAGCAACCCGAGGAAGTCAGTCAGTGTAAAAAAAAACTCAACGTTTTTAGTGCAAATATCTTAATACTAGAAATAAAACAAAACTGATTCACAAGTAACTTTTCAGTAAGATTTAGGAGTTTGTATTATGTAAAAATTCCTTCATGTTAATATTAAAAAGCACTTGTTGCATTGGCAAATTATTTCACTTATAACATGGGAAAAATGTCTGGTTATAAGTGAATTAATCTACCTGTGGAAACAGTACTTTTCCATCAATATTAAGAAATTATTTTAAAAGTTACTTGTAAGTTAGTTTTGTCTTTTTTGAAGTGTACTAAGATATTTGCACTAAAAACTAGATCAAAAATCCTGAAGATTTAGTGTTTTGCAGTGAATTTAAATGTTTTGACACTATTGGCACCGGATATAAGTCTTCAAGTGTTTTTGTGGGTCAAATGAAAACACAAAATGAATCAACATTGGAAGAAGGAGCAAAACTACAGTAGAAGGAGCAACAAAGAAAAGAACCAAGAGGTTGAAATCTGATTTAAATGCTGTTAAAACCTTCAGAGATCTGTGAAGAAACAAATCTTCACAAACTTTCTTTAAGGAAACTCGGCGATCAACTTGTTTAATCGCCAACACCCATGAGTTTCTCAATCTCCATAATCTGTGTTGCTTCAAGAAAAAGTTTAGTTTGCCTCCTACTTTAAAACCAGAAACAACAGAGACCCAAACAGAGTAACTGAAGAAAAACCCTGTCTGTCAGTTTATCGTAGCTGTTTTTCCTCTTCCTGTCAGGTTTTCGCTCCTCTTTACACCTGCGTGGATCCGTCAACATACCTGCCACCACTAACTAAGGCTCACTGAGAGACTCCTCGCTGCACCTGACACCGTCCTCCTCCCGTAATTAATTCAGATCGACAACGTGAGCGCAGCGTCGATTTCTTCCTGTCCCATCTGCTCCGCTTCTGCTCCTCGTTCCCACCGACATCCTTGACGGCTTACAGCAAATTTGTGCCTAACTTACATCAGCGAACTGGAAATGAAGATGATTTTACCTCTGCTGATAGAAACTGGAGTATGAATTAAAGCTGTTTAATGAGAGATTCATCTGGATAACAAGTCTGATAAAGTCCTGTCTTTATCCCTCTATAAAACGCTGGAATTCACTGCAAAAACACAAAATCTAACTGAGTATTTTGGTTCTAGTTTCTAGTGCAAATATTGTAATACACTTAAATAAGACAAAACTAACTTTTAAGTAACTTTTCTGCAAGATACAGGAGCTTATTTTAAGTACATGATTCCTTAATAAAGATGAAAAATAATTGGTTTTACTGTCAAAATTATTTGGGACGAATGTCTTATGACAAGGGAAATAATTTGCTAGTGTATCAATATTAAGGAATTATTGACTTAAAACAGTTATTTTTTTATTTATTTCACTTATAATGTGGGGAAAATGTCTTGTTCCACTGGTAAGTTATTTAATTTATAACCAATATTTTTTTAACCAGTATTAATGAATTATTGATTATTAAAACAAGCTTCTGTAAAAGTTGGTTGTAAGTCAGTTTTGTCTTATTTATAGTGTAATAAGATATTTTCACTGTAAACTAGACCAAATATACTTGCTAGGATTTGGGTTTTTGCAGTGTTCGGTGTGTTTGCTCATCTTTTTTTTTATGTAAAACTGATTTTAAACTCAAAGAAAAATGTGCATATATATATATATATTTCTTACAAATGAAAATCTGAAAAGTGCGGCATGCACCAGTTTTTTACTGCAGTTGCAGCTCCTTGTCGTTTAGGGTTTGTTTTTTTTTTTATTCACCAATTAGTGCACACAAGACAAACATTACAGACTTACAGACTTATTGATCAACAAAATAACCAATTTGATAAACAAATAAAATAAAATAAAATGGACCTGCATGACTGCAGGTCTGCCATGTTGTTCCTAGTTTCTAATGTGACTGTTACGACACTTCATGCAGCCTCGGTTATTTCTGCTTTCAAGGAAAAGGAATTTCTCAATTATAACTGTAGTTCCACTTCATATTACATCCAGTTCTGAGAATCATCAATTCTTTAAAACTGCAACCTTGCAAATTCTTTTAAAGGAGAGCTTTGTGCGAGATCAAATGAAGCACGGCACATAAACTGGGAAATGGACTGGCCAAATTAGTTTCTCGTCCATTGGGAATAAATAAAACAGAGGGCCTGCAAAAGAAAGAGGGAAAGAACCCAACTTGAAGTTGAATGATGCACAAAAAGTGTCTAAAAGACGTAATGTATCATGCAAATAAAGAAGGTAAACAGATGTAGGAGATGGATGCGTTGGCATATGCCTCGTTAAGTTGTCAACATGTAGACTGATCAGCATGAAGAAGAAATGCTGTAAACTCAGCCTAGTTTGTAGTTTGTCTATCAGCCAAAAAATGAACATACTCAAAAAAACAATCACATATACAGTCTTTTAAAAGTGTATTACATTGGGATTTTATGTTGGACAGAAACAAAGTAGAGTTTAAACGTTAAAGAGTATTAATACTTGCCACCTTCTTTAGATTAAACTAAAGGTTTGTGAAGCAACATTGATATATTAAGGATTCTGATAATAACCTTTATGTTAATTATTCACCTCCGATTGGATGTTAGAGCCACAGCAGAACAGATGTGAGCAGTAGCAGTTGTACTCGGCCTCCACGGTGATCTTAAAACTGACATTTCAGTAGCTTTGCTGCGTAATTTTCTCTCCTCGTCAGGTTGATGTAAATTGCCTCACTTGTAGAGACAATTGGCACTGGGTCACCGCTGGCAGCGTGAGACGGATTATTACACAGCTACATGTGGAGTTTCTGTTTCTCGTGAAGCCATGATGATGGGTGACGAGGTCTGTGGCCGTGAGGGTTAATGAGGATCTTCGGCAGGGTGTGATGACCGCCGCCGTCTACAACAATACAGTACTGCTCCCAACTGCACCCTAAAGGTCACATTGACTGTTTCAAAGGTGACCTGTGATGGTTCCTTCAACAGGTTAGGGCAGGTTTATTGGCTATACAAAAAATTTTCTGCACAAAATGCTTCTCAGACAATGAGATTTCAGCCTGGTCAGTTCTGCCTATTTTGGGCTCCTTTCACAATGAGCTGCTTTAGGGCCTCTTGGTTTTCTAAAATAGCTCTGAAAAGCAGAAGTGGAGCCTCCTGCACAACCAATAAGAATGCGGCAAGTGGTTTCTGGATGGTAACATAACAACAAAATGCTTGGCTTTACCAGGAGCGCATAGAGCGATAAAACCAGCTGACCAAATGTGCTGTTGCTCAACGGCGCAGTGACTGCATATTTGTGATGTTACATTCTACAGGTTTTTGAAATGGCAATTTTTCCAGACATCAAAAAATATTAACTTATCGCCAAAAAACCAGCTGGATGTTTTCTTTTCAGCGCTTAGGCTGTTTTAAGAAGCAGTATGGCCCCAGAAGGAAGTACAAAAATGTACAGAACGTGCATTTTCCACAACAGATCCCCTGTAAAGCCCATCATTCTAGAAGTTATAAAGATTAACTGTGAGAAATAATGTTTCAGACAATGTTCCCCGGAGGGGACGTCCCACAAATTTACTCCAATGTCTGACTGTGTGATGTCCAGCAGCCATTGTACAGCACATACAGCAGTAACACCAGATGACCAAACCGTCTGGAGCTCATCTTAGGTTGCTAGGTAACGGGCAGAGTTCCGCTGGGGTTGCTAGGTAACGGCGCAGTTCCTGCTGATTTGTGACGTTACATTCTGGAGGTTTTAGAAACGGCTTGTTTTCCAGACACCAAAAAACATGAAGTCATTGACAAGAAACAGCTGGGCGGATTATTAGAAGCCGTAGAGACCCAAAGGGAATCAGAAAAATGTGAATTTTGCATAATAGGTTCCCTTTAAAATCCAACTTCCCCTTAATCTGTGTTTTTTATCAGAACAGCTAAAGTCAGAAAGATAAAATATTGAATTATTTCCAGCATTCCTACCATCTTCCTTTGTGTTTGTCTTTCGTTATACAATGCAGCCAAAGCTCTTAAAAAAAAGGAAGCCAAAGCTTTTGTAAAGTGATAAGACAGGAGCAGAGACGAGCTAGTGACCCGTTCTGCATCATTATATAAAAGGATTGATCCCCGATGGTCTGGTGACCTGTCCAGGGTGTACCTTCCCTCTTCCCAATTATCTAGACACCGGTCTCCCCTGCACAGGTATTGATACTGGAGCAATGGACTCAAGGTTGGAAACAAAGAGTTACTCAAACTTTACGCAGCAATTCATCCATCATCAGAACCGAGACTCAAGCAACAGTCTGGATCTTTCTGTCAGAAATCCTGAGAAATCCCCAGGCCAGAAGGAATATATTTATAGTCCTTACAGCACGTCACGGGTCTCGCCAGTGGAAAACTTCAAACAGAACGGATTCATCATCAGCCATAAGAAAGTATGCCAAGAGACACGGAGGGGACATAGTAAACACATGCAAACTGGTATGTGTGTCAAAAATGGATCCAGTTAAACAGAAAGTGTTGGGTGGAGACTCATCTTCTAGCAACTAAAAACATATGTCCATTTCATCCATTATTTATCGTATTTTTATAATTTATTGTGGAAAGTTTCTCGTCATTATAAGAATTTTGATTCATTATTGTCAAGTTAAATTTATCAAAAAGAAAATCTGACTAAAATGTTCTTTCTACGCTTTTTTTTTTCCCCACAAAAGCATCAAAAGATCTCAGTAAATTCAAAAATATGATTAAACAAAGTTTTCATGTGCATTTATTGTCACATTTCTTTAAGTATGTGGCGTCCCGAAAGAGCTTAACTTAAACAGGAATGTTTTTCTAGAGCAGTAAATTCCATTCGGTTACCTAAAAAATAAGTAATAAATATTTTTTTTTAATCACAATTTTTATCATTATCACAATACAATGTTAGAAATCCTAATCCACTTTAACCAGCAGTTGCACTTGTTTTACTTCTAGTGGCTCTGAAGAAGTTTTCGTATCAATCAGCAGTGACGTTAGCGAACACGGCTAGCAGGATGGAAACGTTTGTCAAACGACTAATATTTGCATGAACCATCTCAGTACAAAGAGGGAAATATAAAAACTCCCAATACAAACTAAACCAAAATGTGATGGTGACGTTTTAATTTTTTTTTATAATGTTGTCTGTTTTTGTTGTAAAAGAAACAGACAAAAAATAAACCCATCATCACTTCTGATGATGGGTTTGTAGAAAAATAACTTCAAATTGTGTTGTATCCGTTTTTTTTTTTTTTGGTTATTTCCATAAAAGTAGTGATATGTTTGGGTTTTTTATATATATTTGAATGATTTTACGGAGGAGTAGTTTAGTTTAATTTGTAGTTTTTCAGTCAAGTTGTTTTAATTCTCGCAGTGGTTTAAATTATTGATAAATTATTACTGAATAAATAAAAAAAAATCTAATCAATCAATGGTGATATGACCCAAAATTTTTGAAGAAAGTTTCTTACAACTTGTTGAGTCGATGCAACATGGAGTTAAGGCAGCTACGACCGAACCGTGTGCTAATACAGCACGACTATTAAAGTTCATTATGTCCTCTTTCAACTCGTACATGCTGCAAATTAAATGCCATTAAAGACGCAGCTTCAGACGTGTATTAATCTCCAAGCAGCTTAATGGGCGGTGGTGTCGGATGCTGTAGAGTTCAGGACCAGACAAACATGAATGTTGGCAGCTTAATGGCTGCTGGATGCCAAATCTGATTCTCCGGTCACGGCATTTCTTAGATTTCAAGTTTGTCTCTCTGAAATGTTTGAATATTCCTGACTCTCTTATCAGGTCTGCATTCAAACATGCTTTTGATGATCTAGTTAAGGTCAGAGACAAGGCAGTGCACTGCTGGTGTGCCTTTCACTCACATCTAAATTAAAAATGTCTCTTCTCAGCCAGAGCTGGTTTCTTATTCATGTATGATTTTAGTTGCGTTTCTTGTTCTATGGAAAGACCACAATTGTAAAATTGTGGGGGTTTTTTTCAACGTTTGCAGAATATAGACAAAGATGGAAACGCAGCTGCGGCGCAGTCACCTGGCAGCATCTCACCTGTCTGATTGTGAACAGCAGCTTCCCGTAGGAGTACACGATGACGGCGAACGGCAAGGCAAGGCAGAAGGTGAAAAGGCTGATGATGTAGGAGACGTTGTTTGGAGTTTGGGTCTTCCAGTCAACAGAGCAGGTGGTGCCGGGCCCCTCGGGGCCGTAGCGGCTCCAGCCCAGCAGCGGAGGCACCGTCCAGGCCACGGAGTACAGCCAGGAGAAGCAGATCCCCGCCAGCGCCGGCCGGAAGTCCCTGCCGTCCGCCATGGTGGGCGTCATCATGGTGCAGTAACGCTCGTAGGACAGAACGGCCAGGGAGATCAGGGAGACGATGCCTGAGGGAGGCAGGAAAGAAATGTATGTTGACCCGGTTCCTACGAGCTTTCCAGAATTTACCATGGTTCATGTTCCTGTAGTGGTGCAATGTTTAAACAGAACACATGGACGGACGGACAGAGGGACGGACGGATGGATGGGCGAACAAACCAAAGGATGGAAGAAAAGAAAGGATGGACAAATTAATAAATAAATAGATGAATAGATGGTTGGATCTACTTCAGGATGGATGGATGAACGAACCAACAAATCAACAGATGGACGAATGAATAAAAAATTGATTGGGTGAATGAATGGTTGGCAGAAGAATGGACCACTGAACAGATGGATAAATGGATTACTCTACTATTGGATGGATGGATGGATGGATGGATGGATGGATGGATGGATGGATGGATGGATGGATGGATGGATGGATGGATGGATGAAAAAGACAATAAAACCAATGAAGGGACGGACAAATGAGGGAATGAATGAATGAATAGGTGAACGAACCAACAGATTGAGGAATGGATGAAGAAAATCGACTGGGTGAATGAATGAATGGATGAATGGAGGGTAAATGAACCAATGAACAGATGGATGAATGACAACTTGAGAATGGATGGATGGAATGATTGATGGAATGATGGATGGATGGATGGATGGATGGATGGATGGATGGATGGATGGATGGATGGATGGATGGATGGATGGATGGATGGAAGGAAGGAAGGAAATATTTTCCATATCCTTTATTCTTTTCCAGGCTGCCTGGGGATCCAGAACCAATGAAAACGCGTTGCTATGACGACGTCCAGGACCCAACATCGGCTGAGATGAAGCAACAGTTTCCAAAAGAGTGACTGAGAATCATCAAAACCAAAAGCGGAGCTGTTTTTATCTCATTTTGATCACCTTTTATTTTTACATTCCCACGACAAAATGTCAAATAATAACTTGAATCCTTTCCAGTGGCAGGTTTAAGGTCATTTTCCCCCCCAACATATTCACCACTTTTTTATCTTTTTCCTTCATCTCTGCTGGAATAAATTGCCTTTACTTTGTGTGCATACATGGTAGAAAAAATGTAATTCATGGAACAATGTTCAATAAATTAAACCTTAATGTTGTGTGTGTGTCACACAGTGTTGAACTGCAAATTAAAGAAAAAAAGAAACATTAATTTCTCGAATAATTCAACAGTTTCTAAAGGCTTCAGTGGATTGGGTTTTCCTCAGGCTATTTTCATTTTACACAACAACATAAATGTTTAGGAAACCCTGAGAGGTTTCAGCACTTGTTAAACATCTACTAATTGCCTCGAAAATTTACAAATTACAGGGTTTGTACAATGCCTTTACTTAGGTGAACAAAAGGAAACCGATAGAAGAAAGAAAATATGCAAAAATATTCAGTTATAAATATGACTCCTCCAATCCTGCTGTAGCAATCAGCACCACTGAGCTCCATGAAAAATTAAATAATTGTTTCACAAAGGTCATAATACCTGTTTTTTTGTTTCATTATAAAGATTTCTAAATGTAATTTAATGTATTAAGAGTTCAATTAAGGCTTATCTTAAAAAAAAAGGACTTAGTCGGCTAAAAAAAATATTATCTCTTAGTTTTGTTTTAATCAAACTTTTATATGTTGCACATCATAAACTACAATAACCCATTGAGACACGACTAATTACTTGTATTAAAGTTTATAAAGTCACCTTTTGCAGTTGTAAATCACTGAATGTCTTCAAATCAGTGGTGGAGTTAATTGTTGCTGAATAGAATAAGTGTTTAATAAAAGCTAATCAGGCTGAAGAGCTGATTCAGAGGCACTTTACCTCGACTCTGCAGGATTTTAATCACATATTCACTTCACCTTGCTGCCAAACGGAGGCTGATGATTGGCTAAAAATTTGGCGAAGCTAGAGGATGCGGATAGGTAAAGTACAAACTCTAAAGAAGAAGAAAAATAAAAGTTTTTCATCTTTTCAAAAGGAAAACTGCTCTAATTTTTTTTTTTTTGCTCTCTATCTGGCTATTGTATCAGGATTTTTAACTGCTTCCATCCACTATTATTTTGTCTAAATCTTTGCACAACATGATTTTATTTTGAATCATTAGCTACAGCAATTTCTACTTTTATTTTTACTTTTTTTTTTTTTTTTTTACAGAATTTGACTTCAATTTTTATAAAACTGCTCAGAAAAGTATTTGAACTTTTATGATGTAATACTTTCTTTTTCACTCTGGTTACTGCTGCTTCAGTTACTGCAACGGCAAATCCTTTTGCACCTTTAAGTGATTAATTTTATCCTAAAACCTAATAAGCTTCAGACGGTCAGACAGAAATAAATGTGGTGCTGGTAAGTATGGTGTCAGTAGCTGCGTTTCCATTACAAATGTGCGCAAAAGCATGTAAATATTCCACTAACTTAAGAAAACACAATCACAATTGCTGTGTTTTCATTAATTAAGAAAGAAAATTAAAATCCCGTGTGGATAAGTTTGTTCACGCCATAATTCATGCCATACCATTATCCTCCAACTACTTCCTGTCATCTTCCTCTTCGTGGTTTTTGCCAGTAGTAACATCCGGTTGTTGATCATGTGACTCGTGTGACATAAAATATAAAAAAAAATAGAGGTTTTTTTCAAAATTGGTGTGTTTAATATAATTTCACAATTATATGACAAATGGAAACATCGTTTGTAGCAGAAATGTGAAGATAAGATACTGTTTTGTTTCTCCCTGCGTGTTTTGGAAGCATTGCTGCTCAAACACACCTGAATCAAAGAACGGAGAACTTTGTAAAACTTGCTGACATGCAAAAAGAAATCATTTGTTTCGTGTGGGAAAGTCTAACTCGATCTCTAGATTTGAAGATTACACAAAACGGAAGGAAGAATGCAATAACGGCATTAAAAAGACAAATAAACAAAAATAATGACAGGAATTCATCTTGCCTTTAATGGGTAAACAGATCAGAGAAATATTTCTGTGAAACTTCCCTGCGGCGCTGAAGTGGGTGCTCTGTGTTCTGAAGGTTTATCTCAGCAGCCGCCGGTTTTCTATTAATTTTTGTGACGATTGCACAGTTTGTACCCAGAGCCTGGTGGGAATACAGGTCCCTAATGCTGGCTCTCATTCAAACACGACCCACTTTGATTCTCCAGCATGCATTTTAATAGGTTTTTTACCCAAGGCCTGATTCTTCATCCTCCAACTCAGGAAAGGTGCAGAATAGATTTATGGGGGGAATGAATGACCTAATGTCCCTGGACTGAGTCAGCAAACTAACTAAGCATTTTTCATTTTGGCTGCTGCTTCTTTTATCTTCACCTCCTTTCTGGAGTTTTCTTTGTCCTCGTCTCTCTCCTTTCTTTCCTCTGCTGTTTTCTTCCATTGTTACGTCTTCGTTTTATTTCTTTTCCAGATCCTGATTGTATTTCTGACAAATCAGGTCGTTTGTCAGTGTTTCCCTGCTGCTGCTGTTGCTTCCTCAGCACAATCTTACAACCACCTCCTGTAAATAATAGGTTTAGTGATTGATTCAGTGTCATAGAAGACTGATTTTGTTTGCAAAATAAAGTTAAAAGATTAAGTAACTGTGATTTTAACTGCTAGATTTATTTGTCTTCGTACAAAGAAACAACTGAGCGAGGAAGTGAATCATAAGAGACAAATTTAGCTGTTGAATAAACCGTCGAATAATTTTTACATCCCATTCATTTCTGTTAGACTGTCTTAAAAACTATGAGAAATGACAAATAAGCGAGTCCTAAGCCTCATACGCTACCTGTGAGCGGAAAGAAGAAAAACATGGCAAAAATACACCTACATTTCCTCATCTGCTTGTCATTTGAGCCATTAGCTTGATCTAGGTGTGTTGGAGAAGAGATTCATCTCAACGTTGCAGGAAGAAGCAGGTCAGATGTTCTCTGCAACTTCATTGAAGTTATTTTACCTTAATGAGAGTGACCTAACCAGGCTGCAGTACAAGCCTGCCAGACGTCCGGCGCTGCACGCTACAATATGAGGTCATTGCTCTGGAGCGGACATAGTTTCGTTTGTGAATTCCCAAACAGAGCGCCGTTCATCTCCACTTGCGTAGGCGGAGGGTCAAACAACGTCCCAGCTTAATCCGAAGCAGAAAAACGATGCACGTTTAGTCGGCCTGAAAGTGATTCAATATCCATTTTTTGTGCATTTATGGCGAGATAAACTTTAACTGCTTTGCTTTTAAAAGTTGGCTTTGAATTTAAGATCTATGAACAGAAATTAAATGTTTCTTTGAGCGCTCCTCTGTTATCAAGGCTGAAACTGGGAACGCGTCTGCAGGCGAACGAAATATCAGAGTTAATAAGTAGGAGTTGACTGCACCTAATGAACACGCTGCGGCTCAGTGTGAATTCAGACGAGGCTTTTCAAACCGAAGCGCCTCTGTGGGTAGCAATTAAACACAGTCAGGTTTGATCTCACTCCTCCAAAAGACGTTAAGATCACATTCAGATTTAATGCTTAAATCAACAGCATCTTGATTCCTATCGATATCACGCGAAGCCTTTGAACCCGGCAGGATTTTTTCTCCACTTGGTGGCCAATTACAGCCATCAATCACCCCCAACTACTTAATGAATCTTTGATGTTCATCCATCTTTGTCCAGCGTTTTGGAAAAGGTGTTCCCAAAGGTCCCAGAAATCTGTGAAGAAGCTCATCTTTAACATCTTTAATAGTCTTCGATCCACACTCAGATCTAACGCTTGTTGCTAATTTAATCTACTGTTAAAGTTAATGGAGAGGGTTTACTTACGCCTTGTTTTTCTGCTTATTCTGGAAACAAAACAGGCAGAAAGTTATAATTATTTAGTGAATTTGAGGAGTTAAAGTCCAACAAAACCAAACAAAAGCCCTTTTAGAGATTGAACACAGATTTGTGAGATGTTCAAATCTTTTATAACTTCACGTCTTTAAAATTTTCCACAACTTCTCCTCTGACCCGTCTGATGCTGAGGCCTTCACAAAATAACCGGGTTTATCCTGAGATTAAATTAATATATTTACTAAGTAAGTGACTTTTGAGGATTAAAGGCAGAAATATATACAAATTTATTTCCCCTTTCTGATTTTGTTTGCCAAAAGAAGAAGAAAAATCAAATCAGATCTTTCTTACCACAGAGTGTCATTGGCTACGGTAAGTAAAGTCATAATTTTATTCTGGAATTATTTCGACTCTATTCTCCTAATATTATGCCTTAATTCTCATATGACTATTTTTGTGTTACTACAACTTTATTCTCGTAGCATTATGACTTTTCTTGTATTATCACCACTTTATTCTCATAATATTATGATCTTATTCTTCTAACACTGCAACTTTATTCACATATTATTTTTGGTTCTATTTTTGAAATATTTTATTCTTGTACAACTTTATTGTGGCTCTTCTTTTAGAATGGAAACAGATAAAATAACGTACTGAAGCACTCCGGTTCAGTGGAAACGAGGCGATTTGTACATCCTACCACCGAACAGATAAATGATGTTCCCAAAGCTTCGCCAGTAGCTTTCACCTAATTATTTCAGGCAGAATGACTGCTGTTAAATATAATATAAATATATATAACTTAAGTTAATGTTAGATGCTGAACAGAAGAAGCATTGATCTCTAGCTCTAATGCGAAGAAGATGAAACTGACCTACAAATGTAAAGTTTTTGGTGGGATATATTTGGATATCTTCATCTGGAAAAGGTCAAATACACACACAAATTAGTTAAAAAAGTTGGGAGTTTACTGGCATCCGCATTCATCCGTAACCCTCCTCTGTCAGTTACTGGTTGCTACGGTAACCGCCAACTGCCAAAAGCAGACGCGGCGTAAATCCTACGCCGACAGGGGCCAGGAGAAAATAACTCTCTGATTAAACAAAAGTAGTTCAAAGAGTAAACAAATTTAGACCAATTTCACAAATATAAGACACATGCTTATATTTCTATATCACAGGATTCCTTCAACGGCTGGAGAATTAGAGGAAAACATGAAAATAGTTTGCAGTATTTTACAAATTTGAATAGGTGCGAAAAAAGAAAACAAACTAGAGATTTTTATTTATATTTCCAGATTTTATTACTTATAAGTCCAATTATAAACATTACATTTTCCTTCACTGATTAAGAATGTAAAAGATGAACATAGTTTAACATTATTTTAATGTACTTTCTCGTCGTACCGTATCAGGTTGTCATGTTTTTTTCCGTAGGGTTTTTAGTTACTGTCACACACAGAGAGGCTCAGAAACATCCAAAGGTTTAATAAAAAAAAAAAAAGAAATAAAGTAAGATTCTTGATTTAAAAATTAGTTAAAAAGTTGGGAGTTTACTGGCATCCGCATTCATCCGTAACCCTCCTCTGTCAGTTACTGGTTGCTACGGTAACCGCCAACTGCCAAAAGCAGACGCGGCGTAA
>CAEGAE010097231.1:0-12119 GCA_903067095.1 Girardinus metallicus
TGTCTCTGTGTTGCCCTGCGACAGACTGGTGACCTGTCCAGGGTGTACCCCGCCTCTCACCCGGAACGTAGCTGGAGATGCACCAGCAACCCTCCCGACCCCATTAAGGGACAAGGGTGAACAGAAAATGGATGGATGGATGGATGGAAACTGCTGAAACTGAAAAATGAGAGAAACACCCAAACGAGTCCTGAGCCGACATGGACTGAAAGGCCACGCACAGAGGAGGAAGACATGACTTCAAACTGATTACAGTTGGCCTCCTGACTCAGGAACACAGACCTTACATATCCTGTCATGTGGTCTGATAAATAAAAAACTAAAATGTTTGGATACTTGGGAAACGTGAAGCTTGAGAACAACATAGTGACTTTGAAACACGGTGGTGGCAGCATCATGTTGTTCCTCCTCCTGAAGTTTTGCTCCAGGAGGAACTTGCACAGTTTAAATGGCATCACGAGTAAACAATCTCATTATTAAGAGATTGTACAAATATTCAAATTCAGAAATATTTGATTGATCCCAAAGGGAAATTAAATGAACTCTGAGATTTCTGACTTCAGCTGTGATATTATTTCAGCTTTTCCAGCTGAAAAAAAAAATCACACCCTGTTGCTATGGTTACACATCATAGGAAATAAGTATGAAAAGTATTTTCAAAATCAGTTCAACTACACAGGATCCAAAACAAGAAGGAATGATTGTCCAAAAAAAAAAGGCCTTTTCCCCAGAAAGGCAGGAATGAAGTTTAGAACAAGAAAACGTCTCAATGAAAGTTCAGAGTTTCTCCAACGAGCCGGAGCGGCTTGAATTCAGCATCTAAAGACATCAGCCGGGGAGTAAAAGCCTGGTCACAGATTTGTCTTCCAGATGGACAAAACCCTCTGAAAACCTACAGATGAGAAGCTGAAGGACAGCAAGGTGAATGTTTCTGAGTGGCCGTCACAAAGCCCTGATCTCAGTCTGTCTGCTGCTGACTGCAAATTCATTTTTTTTTGTTATATTTGTAGCTGCTGTATACTTGCTTTGTTTACATCTACAATGTAGTTTCCTTCTGCCAGAAGTGTTGACGATGTATTATAATAGTAATAATGGAGGAAGTGGGTTGTGGTCTAAGAGAGAAATTCAAACGATTGACTCACTCGTGAGAGCAGCTCAAAGTTTTCCAGCTTACTGGCCGCATGCCAAACCCGTGTCTCTAAATGGGACGCTGCCGTGATGAATAGTTTCACAATTACCCGATCACGAGACAGAGATTGTTGCAATTTGTTTTAATTAACTTTACACCAAGAACACTGCTTCAAATAAAATCCAGAGGGAAAACTGATTTTAAATGCAGCTCCGGTTCATATACAACCAATTTTACTTCTATTTTTAAATGAGCTCAACTGTATGTAACTGCAAAAGCGCCTGACTCATGTCATCATCTGGATCATATTTAGCGCAGCGGTACCAATATATTACATGACTTCACTACAGAACTGGGCCTGCAGTTGTTTTACTCAACCATTTTGCACATCTGACAATTCAAAAAGCCTGAAGAAATTAAAAACCTAAGCAGGAGGTTTTTATGTAAATTATGTGCTATGCATTGATTTAGGGTCAAATCTGCTCATATTTGTGGACATTTTTTGCTTCTAGCGTCTTGCACAGTTCCTGATGTGCAGTTTGAATGAAATATTTACAGTTTCTGCAAGAATGAGGTAAATGTGAAGCTTTACATTTACAGCGCTTCACTTTTTCTACATTTTTATATGTAACATATGCAATCTCTTCCCTCAAACTTATACACAAATGTGAATACTGCCTTAATTCTGTACAATTAAAAATAATTACTGACATAAATACGTATTTTTACGGGTGGTTTTAAATGTGATAATTATCAAAAGTTAAAATAACCCATTTCTTTTAACTTTTGATAAAACAAAAGTTGTATCAAAAGTTTCAACCTCAGAGACTTCAGGTTCATCGCCAGATAAATCGTCAAAGTACCAGAGAAAAATATAAAAATATATTTGACAGGACAACAATATGATCTGTTTGAATTTTAGAGATGAAATATTTATAATTTTATGAGGACCTGAAGTTTCCTGTAAATTCATCTTTGTCACTTTCTTTTTGTCACTTCGGTGTCTATTGTGTTTGAAGCCAAAAGTTATATTTAGATCATGAAGCAGCAACGATGCTAAACGCTCCCGTCCGCTCGACCTGATGGGCCTCTTTGTCAAATCAAACAAAGAGGTGACAGATGGCTCCAAACATAGACAGCAGGGAGGTAACGCCACATTCTTAGCTGATGCAGGCCTCGGTCTCGGGTCAGAGACACCTGGGACAGGCCAGGTCTTCCTTAAAGGGCCGACACATTCAGACAGCCGTCCATCCAGACAGGTCGAATTAGAGCCACATGTTTGTGTAAAATGGATGCTGGAGTACCGGGAGAAACCACACTCATTCACAGGGAGACCATGAAACACAGACCTGCACAGTAATAAAATGAATTTCTCAAGTCTTTCTCCTCCAAGAAGGAAAACTTCATTCTTAGAGGCGAAAAATGCATTTGCAGCAAAAATAAAGTTTCACCCATCAAACTCCCGTTACATCCAACATCAGATGTTTAACATTCGTTCAACAGATCAGGGCACCAGTTCTGTAAGATCGTCCTCTGAAATAAAGCCTCGTCCTGCATACTATTATGTAAGAAATGCTTTAGCTGTCCATCTGCACGCATGCCTTTCCCTCTAACTCACATCACCAAAAGGCCTGAAGCCAGCTATCAAAGCAATCTAACATTCCAGCAATAAAACCTGCAATAAATATGGAGATTATAACCCAGCAGCTTAAAAATATCACTGATTTAAAGCAGGTTTATCTCAACAAACCACCGGTTTTCTGCCAGAGCTGTTCATGTTTCACAGTGAAAGCTGATGAAAGGAGTGTACAGAAGGCAGGTCCAACCCCTCACAGATGACAGACAGTTATTACCTCATACTTTAGATTTATGGTCATCAGAGTCCTGATCTCAATCTGTGGAAGGAGCCGAAGATTAGGGGAATGGTTAGGAGGCGTTTCAACCTCAGAGACTTCAGGTTCATCGCCAGATAAATCATCACAGTACCAGAGAAAAATGCAGAGAGGAAGTAGAAAGGTTGGCTTGACCTTCAAAGAGTGTTGTGAGTCATTACAGGGAAGTATACAAATAATTTCTCATGTGGCATTTTTTAATAAAATTTGTTGCTCGTTTTACATCTTTTCGTTGCCTTTAGATATTTTCTACCAGAACTTCCCAGTTGAATGAAAATGATTTTAAATCAAAATCTGTATTTGCTCATTTTTACACTTTTCACCAAGCTTTATTTATCTCAGTCACAAATTATTTACATTACTGGAAACAAAGACATGAGAATCAAAACCCACTTTTCTCACGAACAAGAAAATTTAATAAATCAATATTGAAATGCTGCAGAAGTTGCTGTGAACACATTTATTTGATCCAAACATAATGAGATGTCATAACTTTTAGGATACATTTTCACTGTTCCACAGCAAAAAGCATGAAATTATTATTTCTAAATGAAACATGAACATTTGAAAAGATTTATTTGCTTTAATGGCCACATATCTCACCGGATTGTTTAGTTGAAAGCTCACAATGTCACTGAGTCGAAACAGAAAGGAGCAGTGATGACTGATTACAGAGAAAACATAAAGGTTATGAGCTTCATGTGAAAGACAAGGTTGCTGTGGTGATGGCAGAAAACACTGACAAAGAAATGAAAAGTATGTCAGAAACCAGTTACACCATCAGGTGTTGCACCATCTGTTATCAGTTTGAGAATGCAAAAGTTTCCATGCCGGTTTTTAAATTAGTACTTAATGTTAATGTAAACCTGCAATTACTGTCATAACAAGCACCAAATTAGCTGCATTTCTATCACTAATATGGACAAATCACTATATTCTACTAATGTTTTGTAATTTCTGTAAGTCAGACATGAAATGATCTGGACGTTTTCTGCAGTGGAACATGATCTTTTTGTTTTTCTGTTTTTAACGGTTTCCCTCCAAACGGGCCAAAGTAGAGACACAGATGTTTTCATTGGGTCACTTTAAGTCGTTTTTTTTTTGAGGAAGCGTAACCATCTTCCATTTTCTATAACTTAAATTCTGGCTAAATATTGCTAGCAAGCTAGTTGTCATTTTAAGCCAGACCTAATTTTTACTTTGACGCCTGTGAAACAACAGATAAACAAAAATCAGATGATAGTTTAATGATGCGAGTGTCTAAAAGAAATTAATAATTGTTTTTAGCTCATTTAGTTGTTTTTATACCGATCAGATCAATTAGATATATTCTGCATCCTCTTGACCCACAAACAGCCACAAGATTAGCTTTAGCATTTAGGTCGTCTTCTTATCGTTGTACACACTGAAGGTCTGCTCCAGTTGTATTAGGCTATTAATAATGACAATATTGTAATTTCTGTGTAACTATGTCAGCGTAGTTTTATTTTAGAGATCTAAAATCTCAACTAAATAATTTCTAATCTTGAACTGGGGCTGCACCGATTGCAGTTTTCTGGCCAATCGCTGATTACCGATCTTTTAAAAAGCCTAACTTACCGATTCCGATTTTGGCCGATACCATTTTATTGTCTGAAATGTTGCTCAATATATCAAGAAAGTTGCTGAATTGTCAACAACGGGGTGACTGTTGTTAACTGTAAATGTGCGGACGTGACCCGGTCGGCCGGTCTGTCAGTCAGACCTCTAACAGGAGAAAGGAAAAGCACACTGGCTGATTTTTAGATCTCTGCCCAGGTTGATAACATCGGTGGATAAGATCGGCTTCACATGTAAAAATTGTCCGATCACCGACCTCCCAAAATTAAGGAAATTGGCACCAATAAATCAGCTGGCTGATAAATCGGTGCACCCCTACCTTGAACACTGCAGCTGCACAATCTGCTTGCATTGTTCAGCAAAAGGTAAATCTAATCTACATTTGTCCAAACTCTGAAGGCGTCTTTTCACTGTACAAAATGGCTTTCATGTAAACATAAAGACATAAAACAAAGTAAGTTGTAGCTTCCACATAGAGTGTAATTTTCATTTATTCCTGCTCAGGCCAGCTCTGAATTAGAACAGCATGTTTCTATAGAGCAAACCTGCCGTTGTGCATGTAGGCAGCAGGCTTCTGTAAATGGCACGCCTGAAGTGCCAACACAGGACTAGCAGAGAAAAAACAGGGTCTGATCGTTTTTTATGTCTCACGTTTGGAAAAACAAATGAAACTATATGAATGGCACTCAGAACATTCCTGCTTAACAAAGGAATGTCTCACCGCAGAACAATAACAATGTGCAAATAGAGATGAGATGTTTCACTTTTCATTTCTGTGTTGTTTGTTAATGCTGGGAATTTAACAATCAAAACACATGATTATTTGTTTTATTACGATATTTAATCCATTTAGCACATCAGATCTTTCAGTCACCACTGCCTCAGGGTGCATTCCAACTCCAGTCCATCTGCCGGTAAAGTCTGGTTCGTTTGGGGAGGTGTGAATGTGTAATCGGACCAAGGAAGTGAACTTTTTGTCTGGGTTCGGTTGAAACAAACTTGCTGCGGTTTGAATGTGAACCTCCAGTGTTACTGGAGTCTGCTCGAAAAGCAAGAAATTGGGTACAGCGCCATGCATTCTGGGTAAATTCAACCAAAACAAACATGCTAGCCTAGCGCTAGCAGGACAAATGGCTCGTGGCCTTCAGCAAAGGACAGAACAGAAATCCTCCAACTGCTAAAATCTGACGCTACTTTATTTTTGTTTACATTTGGTGAAGAAGGAAGTTGCGCTCAGTGTCTTCTTCAGAGATTTTTGTGTCGTTTTCTTCAGTAGTTCACGGTGCAGCGCCCCCACAGGCCAGGAGAGGAACAGGTTTTTCAAAGCATTTAGTTGGTTTGACTCAGAGCAGAGAGAAAGAAAACCGCATCAGCTGGAAATGGAACAGATGTTTCAATTATGGTCCTCAATTAAACCAAGTCTGCCGGACTGGAAGGTATGAAAATACCTTTAATGAATCTCAAGATAAAGACAATTACTGCTTGATGAACTAATTTTTTTTATTTTATTAGGTTTATTTGATAGGAACAGACACATTAACATGACAAACTGAATCAAACAGCAGAGCCACCCTTGTATCATAGTGCAAGCAGTATAAGCTAATTTGCAGCACTTGTACCTAGATGGGGACAAATATTTCTGAGAACTATTAAAAAGTGGAATAATCGTCGTTTAAAATAACAGAACATGACGTTAACTACATGTACAAAATCATACATATGAAATATAAAAACATAAAAACATTAAGCGTAGATACAGTTCTGTTTCTGATGTAACCAGAGTTGTGTTTGTTTTTTTGAACATACTAAAACTGGTAACAGACTTTAAACTGGCAGGGAGTGAGTTCCTGACTGCAGGTCCTCCCACAGACGGAGCACTGTGAGCAGAAATGGTTCTACAAAACGGAACCTTACAAAGCTGCTCTGGTAGACCTGCTGTTACGCTGCAATCTCTGTGTACAATCAATCAAACAATTATTGTTGTCATGGTGATGAAAAAAGGAACTTAAAGCCAAATCTATGCTTTTAATCCAAGCATTTGTTTTTCCCTAAGGGCCCTATAAGGGACTTGATACAGAATCTCTCCATACTCACATGCCGTCATTCATGTGAGAAGTGCCTATTAACCTGGAATGCAATTTGACACTGACAATAGAAGTAATCATACGGAAACTTCTCATGATTTATTTTCCCTCTCCTATTGAAAGAAGTCACTGAAATGAACTACTATCTTAACTTTAGGTGAGTATTGTTGAGATTTCATTAAGGTTAAACTTGATGGTTTTTCTTGCAGCTTGGAAATCAAGTTCCCAAGAATATTAAAAGGAAACAAAGAGTAACAAAGAGTTTTTTGCTATTATGTTATCTATTTTATTCCTTTGTCATTAGAAACAGGTGGAAAAAAGTAAAGAGAAACTGAGACCTATGGTGTTTGGCAGCCTTGTTGACTGACAGGAAGCTACTTAATTTGGAGGCAGCAGCAACTTTGACATTCCTGTGATTCAGGATCTTGCAGTAAACACAAACAGAATCAGACTGGGATCAAATGTCTTTGCAGCACTGAGATTAACTTTGATTTTGGTGATTAAAAAGAACGGGAAACAACAGAGCACCTACTTCTTCTATAAACAATGCCAGTATTGTGTGGAGTGACAGGAAGAAATGTCTAGAATAATACAGGCGTATTGCTGGGCCAAATACCTTCAGGTGTGATCATGTGAAAAGTTACTAGCTTTTAAAATCAATTTCTTTCATATTTCTCCTGAAATATGAAAGAAAAATGACATTTTTATTGAAAAAAATAATGTTTTCGTCAGCCGAGTCCTTAATCCATTTACTTCTTGAGCCCTTCATGTTTTCATTCATATGTCACTCATTTATTCAAGAAAATGCAGTTTAATAAAGTTTTCCATTCAAAACAGAAAATAGAAAAAGTTTTCCCACCCTGTTCTTCATATGCATCCGTTTCAGTGAAGTATGCTCTGGTTTCTGTTTGTTTTCTCAAACCAGTTCTGTAGCTGCCTCATTGTTCTCTAGCTTTCTGTTCATTCCTTCACCCTGCAACACCCCTTTGCCCTGGCAGGTGTATTTAAGATGCTGCAGGTAGACGGGAGGATCTTCGCTGGAGACAGAGTTGAGCTGAAAGCATCAAGATGGCCTCCGCGGTGCTGCTCCTGCTGCAGCTGCTGCTGCTCACCTCCCTGGCGTCGGCGTCTCATCACTGGGGAGGAACCACCAGCTTCACCTACAAAGGACGAAACCCTGATGGGACAGTGAAGGTAAAAACCCCTGAATCACATTTTATATTGAGATTTAACAGGATAATATTTATCATAAAAATGTTTTGTTTTCACTGTTGTGCCGTATTAATACGAGAAATTCAAACCAGCTTCATGTCTGTAGAAAGACGATGTTAAAACTTTCCAATAAAATGGCAAAAAAATAAACAATTATCAGACAAAACTGTGAGGAAGATTGTGTCATGTTCAATAAATCAGAATTTGTGTCCCAATGAGGCTTGTTTGTTGGATTAATTATCTTTTTAAAACTACGTCCTTTAAGAACGTTTAAATTTACTTTTCATGAAACCCACATTTCTGTATTATGTTTATTTTTTTTTTTAATTAACAGAAATAAAAACTTGAAATCATTAACCTGTGGTTCACATAATGAGGAATTTACTGAAACAATAACATTTTAATAATTTCATAAATTATTGAATCTTCTTTATTACATCTTTATTCTTTATTCTGCATTGAATCATTACATCTTCTTTCTTTTCTTCAAGACTTTTGAGATGATTGTCCACAATTCAGAAATTATAAAAATGTAATATACTTAGAAACTATGTGATTGATGAAAACATTTTAAAACCATTTTTCTTGCTTTACAGCCACTTCAATTTCAAATTTAAAAAAATCTTACATATGTTTTACTATTAATTACCTAAAACAAAAAATTCCAACCTTTTCTAAAAATTATAAATTAATAATTTACATGATCTTGTGCTGTAAAGTTGAATATTTTCTTATAATATTTCACCCACAGATGTCCCTCCGAACCAGAGATACTTTTGATGCCTGTTATTATTACCACTACTGGTATTGTTACGGTAGCAACTGCGGCAACGCAAACACTCGAGTCAGAAATCAAATTGACACAAGCACCAATACTCCATACGACGAAAGCCAATGGTGCGAGTCAGAAACTGTTGAGACATGGACCCTCCCCAGTGACAAACCTTTCAATCTCAGGTCAGCATTTTCACAAATGTAAAAATATATTAATATTTGAAAGAATGGAATCACTTTGAATATCATCATCCATGTTATGAAAAGCTGTTGTGTTTTTGGTGGCAAAATATACATGAAGCTTTATCTTGTCCTGTCCTTTTAAAATATCAGGACCTCAAGCTGCTGCTGGATCTCAACGCGTAACTCGGTTGTTAACTGGCACTTCGATGCTCAGATGGATTTCGGAACGAGGTCGGACACAAGAAAACCAAATAAATCACCTGCTATTGCCATTGTCCCCTTCTTAAGGTAACCATCCTTTGGTTTCTATAACTGATCTACATTTAACACAATCAAATGTAAAGAATAAAATATCTTTATTATTTTTAATGTGATTTCCACCAAGTCAATGTCAGAGACTTCAGAAAATGTTGAAAATACTTTTTTTTTCTTGCTTTGCTGATTTTACATCTTGTGTTTGCATCTACTGAAGAGTCCCTGAGAACTGCCCAAGAACGTACAGGCTGGCAGCCTTTGACCCTGATGGTGACCGCGTCCGCTGCAGGTATGGGAATCACCAAGGATACGAGTGTGACAACTGCCATCTCCCTTCAGGCTTCCAGCTTGACCAGGTCAGTCACATATTTTAAGCTACATTATTAGCTCATATAAAACTGTGATAATTAACTATTTAATTAGTTTATGTTTATCTTTCCAGGATTCTTGCACTTTACGCTACCAGCATACCCATTCTGACTACAGAATCTTTGGTTTTGAGATGGTGGTAGAAGACTACGCACGCGGCACTATCGATTTGTTCTACTCTGACGGATCAAGTGTTCGCAAGTATCCACTGCCTTCAAGGAAGAAGAGAGCACCCTACTACATAACATCATCTCCAACAACTACTGCAGCCCCTAACTCCTGGTGGTGGTGGACCACCACCACAGCAGCCCCAACAACCTCCCCATGGTGGTGGTGGCAAACTACCACTGCACCCACTACAACTACCACTGCACCCACTACAACTACTTATGCACCTACAACAACTTCCCCATGGTGGTGGTGGTGGCAGACTGCCACTGCACCCACTACAACTACCGCTGCAGCCACTACAACTACTTATGCACCTACAACAACCTCCCCATGGTGGTGGTGGTGGCAGACTGCCACTGCACCCACTACAACTACCGCTGCAGCCACTACAACTACTTATGCACCTACAACAACCTCCCCATGGTGGTGGTGGTGGCAGACTGCCACTGCACCCACTACAACTACCACTGCACCCACTACAACTACCGCTGCAGCCACTACAACTACTTATGCACCTACAACAACCTCCCCATGGTGGTGGTGGCAGACTACCACTGCACCCACAACAACTACACAAAGTGTGAGCAGTACTCCCCTTAGTAAGCAACCTCTGCAGTTCTCTTTTCTAGGTAAGAACACATTTACTGGTTTCAGTAAATAACTGGCCATAAAGTGCTTTTTCTGTCTTTTTTTCCCAACCAGACCCACTGGGAGAGCTGCAGGAAAGGCTAAATAAAAGCTGAATACCATTTCATACGATAACCTTTAACTCTTATTTCTAAGGGATAAGCTTAAGGGAACAGATTTCTATGCAAGCCTGGTGCTGAGAAATGGGACTAACCCTAAGAAATGGGATTCAAACACAGTCTCAAAGCACACCGTTCCAGTTAAAGTCCCAGAAGAGTTTACCTGTGTCATGGTAGGAAAAAAAATAGGATCTAGGCGGAAACAGTTGAGTCTCAAATGTTCATACCTCTAGAAAATAATTGGATCAATCTTAATTTTTTGCTTGTTTTTTCTGAGTGGAAGTATTACTAAATTTTTAGATCAGAACTGCCAATGATCCAACTGCCTGGTTCAGGTGTGGGACCTGGTGGTAGGGAACCGCTTTAACACAAAACCTTTGAATGGAGGCAAACAGACCTTTTGATCTCAAAGACTGTGAGCTCATCACCAACAGTAAATCGTCAAATTTCCTTTTCAAAAGTGGTTAAGTCAAGTAGGCCTCAGTGACACACAGTCTTCAGGGAACAGAAAGTCATTGACTGTGGATTGTGGTGATTTGTTTATCATTTCCCAATGTTGTATTTCTTCCTTAATAAATGTACACAAAGTGAAGGTTGGTTCCCCATCTTCTCCATGTGTATGTAGCCAGATTACCAGACCCTTTGACTGATATACACAAAAATCTTTCATTCAGAAGTAAATTATAATGCAAAATGCTTAAGTATCAAGATAAGTGAGGAAAACAAGGTTATATTTATGGATATTTAATGTTTCTTTCTTTTCATTCCCCAGTGGATCCGCCCATTCCCTCATGTGAGGAGGGTCTCTACCTGCCTAAGTTTGTGGCTCCGACACCGTCACATGGAACACGGATCACGGCTGAGGTCAACAAAGAGGTGGAGATCAGAGTCAAGGCAACTGCAGCATATTCATCGTAAGTTACCAGAGTTTGCTAAAGACTGATGCCAATGAGAAATCAACACGGATGATACGATAACCTCTGCTTTTTTTTTGTCACCCAGAATTCAAAACATCATCTTCAGTGGGCCAACAAACGTCACCAAGCATAGGGACACGAATAACGACTTTGTCATCAGGTGGACACCAGCTGAAGATGACCTGGGAGAACAATACCCAATCTGCTTTGTGGTGGAATCAGGGAGCTGGTGAGACCAGGACTTAGTTCATCTTTTGTCTCTCTTAGTTTGCACCTCGGCCATCAACAGCTTTGCAATCTCTTCGTAACAGACACAAGGGTGCCAAACCATCGTTTTTCTCATTTAATGTCCATTTTAGGGACATATGGGTGTGGTTCCCATTGTTAAGTTGATGAGAATAGTAGTAGTACAGTAGTTGAACATAGTAGTTATTTCATTAATGACAGAAGTGCTTTTAGTCAAAAGGAAAATGAAACAGTTTCTTGTAATACATTTTCAGGCCCTCTGCCTATCAGTCTGAGATGAGGTGTGTTCTGGTGGACATCCAAAGGCATCAAAGTAAGTCTGAGCTTACTTTGGGAAATACCGTCAGTGTGACAGAGAAAACAGTTCCATCAATCGGTGGAGATAATTTTACAGAAATTATTCATGTTGGTTTAAGTTTCAGGCCATTCTTTGTTGCCTACTAATCATTTAAAACATCTGTGTTTGTTCCAGTTGAAGCCACAGTGACCTGCACCGAATCCACAATGAAGGTTGAGGTTGACAAAGCTTCCTTCTTTGGACT
>CAEGAE010097232.1:0-79936 GCA_903067095.1 Girardinus metallicus
ATCTATCTATCTATCTATCTATCTATCTATCTATCTATCTATCTATCTATCTATCTATCTATCTATCTATCTATCTACAAATTATATATCGTCTTTACAAATGGAGTCACACTGCAAAGAAATACTAATGCATAGAACTAATTCTAGGTTTGTATTTCCCCGTTTTTTGTATTTCCACTCTATATTCATCACGTTAATCAAAAACTCCTAATTGCTTTATTCAAGGCGCTCAGAGAGGATCAAGCAGCTTTCCAGGACGCACAAACTTGTTAGCTGCTCCCTTTGTGTCCCTTTGAACCGCAGTGATTCGCTCAGCTGGAATATGCATCGTGATGATGAGTGAAGTGATCAAGAAAGAAGATGAAAAAGAAATAAGTGACGGAGGTGTCAATTAAATCATTCTCTCTTCGTTTACCGGTGTTTTTAAGTCCGCCTTCACCAACACCCTGAGCCGTTCAGCATGTTTTGTTAACACGTGCCTCGCTGGGAGAGACGATAGCTAAATGCTACTGCTAATAAAAGCTGTACAAGCCGGAAGCTGCAAAGAACTAGTACTACTAATAGCTGCCATGTTGTCAAACTGTGTTACCACCACAGGCCCGGATTCAAAATTATTTGAATCCCGAAAAGTGGCCCACCTCTTCTCAGCTGCATATTTATTTATTTATCAATAATGAATTTTATGCCTGTATTATGATAAATCTTTAAAGCTATTTGAACTGTTTGTTGAGAGTTATGTCTGATGCTATCCAAACATGACAACCCCGTATTATTAGGGGGGCTGTTGGTGTTCAGCAATCCCAGAACATATTCTGTTATCTGTTGATTCACGTACAGTCCACAGCAGTGAGCATGAAACGTTTTCTGAGCTCCGACAAGCTGCTTCATCTGTGAAGATTTGTGTTCAACTGGCAAATATGTCAATAAAAGTTATTCATTAACAAGTCATCATTTAGTAAGTGCCCTACAGACGCTTCACAACAATATCCAAGTAAACAAATAAATAATGTAAGCATTTGTTTACCTAGAAGTGGGGAACCCAAGTGAAATTCTGTCTGGGGCCTCAAAAGACGTTGCGCCGGCTCTGGGTTTAGAAACGACGCCTGAGTTAGGCGCCTTAGTCTTATTATCACAGTACATGGGCTACTAGACAAGTATCCTTTCAGTTTATTTTATTCGACCAGCACACATTATGTGTCCACACAAACTATGGACACATAATGTTAATATTTTGTTCTCGCCATAACTAAAAATAACTAAAATAATGTGTATAGCTATTTCTGATATAGCATGTTTTTTGTGCAGCAGCACTGCTTCTGCTATTGCTTCTGAGGGCAGAAAAGAGGCCCGTGTCCCTCTGAAGTTGTGCATTTCTCTCTGTGCCTTTAAAGTGGAAGCGAATCTGACAGACTCAGTAAGCTTTTTTTTTTGTTTGTTTGTCTGTTTATCAGATGCGACCGAGGATCTGACAGTTCTGTTACAACCTAACTTGTTTTAGGTGAGGCCCAGATTTAATCAGCGAGAGTAAACCGAACTATAACCACTACTGTCTCCCATCGAGTCAGCGCGCAGTTGTCAGAGAGGTGACAGAATACATAACCCCGTCGTCTCTCTCTCCCTCTCTCTCCCATCTCTCAGTTTTTCTCTCACACTTCTTTAGCTCGTTGCGTTGATGAATGAGGTGGTTTTTTTTTTTTTTTCGCAGAGATGTCAAAGTGTGCTGCTGCTCTGACACACCGAGCCTGCAGGAGGAGGAGTAGGAGAAATGGCAGGACGCCGCCCTGTCTCCACTTTATCCGCGCACAGCGGCCCTTCGTGACTGCTGTCGGAGAAGAGACGCAGGCCTGTAATCTAATTATCTTTATCAGTTGACCACAGAGCGTCTAGTAAAATGGGCACAGAGCGTCAGATAATATTAAAACTGCTGTAAGCAGTCATTCTAAAATGTTAGACCAATGCTGCACACAGAAAAATAGAAAAAAAAAAATACAAAAATAAATAACATTATTATTATTATTATTATTATTATTATTATTATTATTATTATTATTATTATTATTATTATTATTATTCGATTGTTTATAGAAGCAGACTGGTTTTATCTAAATAATGTTTGTTTCTTTCTTGGCGGTGTAACAAGCTGATGACCGACCCTCTTCAGGTGTCAGAGTTTTATGTACCGACTTGATAATGATTATCTCCAGCTCTCTGTAGCCTGATTCTTTTTGACTCCTGTAGAATCCAGGGCGTTCTCATGCACGGTAAGAGCAAATACTGTCAAAATATTCACACATAATAATAAAATAAAATAAAATAAAATAAAATAAAATAAAATAAAATAAAATAAAATGAAATTAAATTAAATTAAATAATAATAATAATAATAATAATAATAATAATAATAATGCAACGATAGTGCTTTTTTTAATGTAACTGTGCATTAAAGTTTAGATGTGTAATACCGTCTTCACGCTGCAAAGGCCATTGTGGACGTCTTAACACGCCTCGCTGACGAGAATGTGTGTGTGATGATTAATACATGATTAATGAGAAGCGATCGCGCAGCAGGAAACGCGTCCAACTCATCATCTTAATTACGCTTAGGTTTTGTTTCTTTCTTTTTTGGGTCTGCTTGTTTTGTTGTGGTGTGTTTTAAATAAGACATGGTGCTGCTGACAAACAGCCTCTCTGTAGCGAAATGTTTTTGTTTTGTTTTTGTTTTTTTGTTTTTTGTTTTTTTTTACGAACGCTTAGAACTGCGCAAAAGTTAAGATGTTCATGGAAAAAAGAGACGTTTTCTCATTTATTTGGTGAAACGGAAGATAAAGTTACAATAATGCAAAGAGTAAAATCATTGATTTGCTTGTATTGTCACGGAATAGAGTGGCCTATTTATTAGTTTCAAAGAAATAAACAAAAAAAAAAAATACAATTAAAGAGAAAGTAAGAAAGAAAAAATAAAGCAGACACAATTTCAGTAAAAGAGGCCACAATCTTTTTTTTTTACTTTGGACGGTTTTCATTTATTTCCGCACCGTTTGGGATCATTTTTACCCAAAAGTCCCGAGATGCATCTTTTTTTAAATTCCCATGAACATATCTTTACATCTCAGTTTATGAATTGTAGAAAACAGGTTTTGTTATATTTGTTATGTGTGCCCTTTTATCTGCTCCAATTACAAGAGAAAAAAATAGATAAATAAATTCCTACTCAGTTTAGCAATAGAAGTGGCAATGATACTTATCAGATTTTGATCAGTACTACTTAGTTTGATTAACTTAACAAAAACAAAAACATATTTTAATTAGCAGGTTGATATGATGGTTCAATTAAAGGACCACAGATTATGACGAAAGAAAAGGAATGCAACAAATAAAAAAAAGATCAGAATCTCCCAATTTTTCATTGATATTTTCTGATTGCCCGTTTGCAGCCTTCCGTTCACTGAACTCATCGATGCTGAGAACATCCAGCAGTTTTGGTCAATAAATACATCAACCAGTAGTGAGTGAGTTTAATAAGATACACATTTGCAAGAGACACGTTCCATGAAAAATGAATAATATTGTAATTTCTTCTTGCTATGTTTGATTCAAATCCACTACATCAATTAAAGTTCAATTTAAAAATGAACCTAAAAAAAAATTAGTACTCAATATTGGACAGGAGAAGTCTTACCAATGCAACTCTAATTTTATGTGATATCACCCCCAGGGACAACAGGAACAATTTGCTACTGACCTGGTGGGATTAGGGTTAGACTACAGGGATGAAAGAAAAATGAATGGAAATGAATGCAAAGTCCTTGTGAAGATAAAATGGCGTAATATGTGTACCACACAATGCAACTGAAGGAAGAAAATATGGAATGCAGAAAATGAATGGACAACTGCTTTTTTTGTTTGATTTAAGGTGTGAATCCATCCCAGATTAGACAGCATTAAATTTCACGAGTTGTGAATTTCCCTCAATGTTTAATTTGACTCATCAAATGTAAAACCTGCTTCCTAGATTTACAGCCTCCTGTCAGCGGAGCGTTGAAAACATAGACGTATTTGCTCTCATTTTATGGAAGACACAGTTAAGTTTTACACCCATTTCTTCCTGTGCTTCTACTCAATGGCGGCCTGTCCTGAGCTGCAGGAGCAAAGGCTGCTGGGAGGCTTGTGAGCAGCCAGCCTCTCCTGTTTGAAGTGGTAGATGATTAAACGGGTCATGACAGGTGTAAAAGCAACCTTTGTCATCTGGGACATGCAAGCGTCCTTGCTTCCTCAACCGGCCCACAACGGAACGCCCTGCTCACCTACCCGCCTACAGTGGGTGTGTGTGTGGGCGTGTGCGTGTGTGTGTGAAGAAATAGGTGTTTGTGTCTCAGAATTAGGAAGTAGCTAAAATGAAATCTTGCGCAATCACTCTCGCTGTTCAGCACAAACAAATGGCTTATCTTTGTAGTTTTTAATTTTTCCTTCATACTCATGATGCAGAAAAGCGCCGTCCTTCTTATTTGACTGTCATCTAAGAATAATTTATCTATTATTTGTTTCTTAGATTTATCACCTTAGTGTCACACTGTCGTATCAGGCTGACACAGACTTTCAGGGCTTACTTGACCTTCTCTTTAAACTTTAGCTCCAGTGACTACGTCCGTGCATCAAAGTTTTGCACGTTGTTTTTATTTCATGAATCGTTTACTAATCATTTGTACATTTGTACATTTGTAATCTTTTGTCCCTTGAAAGTGAGCAATCAGGCTGCCGTAGTGGGAACACAAAGATAGAGGATGTTTGTTCTGGTATCATCAGGATGATAAGTCCAAATATTGATATGTCAAACTAAGGCAGAGCAAATCAAGCTCTACCGTGCAACATTAAGAAAATAAATTTTTCTCTCTGTGAAGACTAGGGCTCAAAATCTGAATATAAATAAAGCCAAGTCCCAAATATCAATTTTCAGTTAACATTGCCCATGAAGTTGGAATGAGGTTTACATGTTTCAAGATTTATGACAGATGAAATGTATCTCTTCTGTTTGTTTGGATCAATCTCTTCCAAATATTTCACAGTGAAAAAAAAAAATGGAACAATAAAAAGAGGAATATTTCTGACAACAAAATTAATCTAACTTTATGGGCAATGTATATCTTCATTTGAAAATGTGCCCTGACAGCAAAAACAGATCTAAGTAATGATGTATAGATTTAAACTGTAGATTTATTTCACAAAATATATATTTTTTTGAATAGTGAATTGAAGAGGGGAAAAAAAACCCCTGCTAGTTCTGCTTTGTGAAGGCCAACAAGCAAATTTAGTGGATTTTTAACCTGATTGGGAAGCAATCCATTATCATCCTCTTAATCCATGGTCGAGTCAGAAAGGCAGCAATCTTAATTATGTCTTAATATAGATTCTCCCTTCACCACAAATCCTTATGTAAATGTACCCTGATTAAAGGTAAAATTTTTCTGATTGTTTCTACATTTGGAACAAGTTGATTTCAAGCCTTTAGGAAAACAGTCTTTTACACTATAATAAACAAATAAAGTATTATTGAAAAGTACATAAGTTCTATTAGCTCAATTCATTAAGTGTTAAAGTTTTTAAGCCTTTCTTTCTGTTGATCATAATAATTGTCCTCTTATAGCCAGAAATGGGTTTTACTGAAGTACAATCTCTGGTTGCTTTATCCACTTTGAGTAACTTCACTGAAGGAAAAACACATATTTTTTTAACCAAAAATGCATGAAACACATACAGTTTTGAGAAGAGTGTTTCTTCTGTCTAAGTTGGTTATTTTGTAGTTAAGTTATTTATTTGTCTATCTTTTTTATTTTAGTATTTAAAATATCAGAATTTCAACAAAATTATTTTATTGAGGAGCTGAACATTGTTAAATATCAAATCATATGTTATGATCAGTTATTCAACAATAAATTGCTTATTTATACAATATATATTTAATTTTACTTAAATATTTTTAAGCATAATTACTGCCTACATTCTACTTTTACTTTACAAAAAGTATTCAAAGTAGTTTGTAAAATTCTTTTGGTATTCTCCCCTCCTCTGCCTTGAGATTAGATTATTTCATCAGACCCATAAAAAACATTTTTAATGCAGAAATGTAGTCCTAATAAAGGTATGTTTTATGCCTTCTTAAATGTTATTTTCAAGAAATACTTTTAATCTGACAACTGAGCTTCAACTGAACACAACCAAATTTATAAAATATGATATTGTTATATCTGACGTAAGTGATTTGAGATCAAAGAGTCATCAAGCGCACTTGACGGGCACAGAAAGACATTTCTCGACGTCTTTCTGTGTCCGACACGAGGAAAACAGCCACATCTCTCGTGCAGATTCAGACGTTGTGTTATTGTTTCCATGCTGTGGAGCCAGCCCCTCTTTCTGTGTTTTGTCTTAGGCGAGAAGGTCAGGTTCCTATGTTCACTGTGTCTCTTTCCCTGAATCAGCTGTTTGGAGCCTCGGCCTCAGAGACAACAGCCTTGAGGTGAGGTGACGTCACTGATAGCAGAGCGGACACAGTTTGAGAGTGGGTACCGGAGATGGAGGTGGAAGGGTGTCTGTGGGGGGCACGGCGTCTCGGGCGGATGCTGCCGGGGTGAGCACTGCTACAGGAGCAGCTGGTAGACCTTGCAGACCCACGCATGCTTTCAAGGTCCACTGAGGTGCAGCTCCTCTTTGGGAAGATATGGGAGCGGATTGTGGTGTGGAAGTGAAACAATCAACCAACTGTTACGCTCAGACCTGAGAGGCAGATGGGATGTAGAGAGAAGGAAGGAGAATGTATCTTTCTGATAGAAATGGTGCCAGGTGATTTCCACCGGACGTATAAGCGTCAGGGTTCTGCTGCTCTGAATGATGGCCTCCCATCATGGCTAATTGGTTACTCTACGAAGCATCTGATGCATCTGCTTAACTTACTGGAGCACCTCTGTCAACATAAGGGTGTACATAAAGCAGAGAACAGGTTTGAATTGTGAGGGGGGATGGCAAATGATGGAGTAATACTTGATATTGTGAAGGGCCAGGGATTTGTGTTGCTGCTTAAGTTTCGTTCTGCACACTGTTACATCCTCATCAATTATAAGTACAGAGCCAATCAGAAGTTTACATCCTCTGCATGAATATCATATTAATGTTTGTTTTTTTATGATAAATTTGACCGATTCTTTTTCCACCACAAAAAAACTACACTGAAAGTTGTGGGCATAAGCCTGACTGTTTTGTGGATTTTCTCTGAAAATATACATACTGTTTCAGGCTTCACTTTCAAACCTAAAAACATTGTAACAGGAGTCAAGCATGGTGGGTGGTGGCAGTATCATGCTGAAGGCCTGAGTGCTACTGGAGAAAAATTCTACTGTTCTTGTCTTTGTTTTGATGACCTTTTTTTATTATCTTAGCATATGTTAATTTTAACTGAAATTAACACGTTTTTGTTTGAAATTGTGACGCATCTGAGTGTTTAAACAGAAGAACTATGTAAAACATCCTCGAAACTTGTTCAAAATTAATAAAGTAGGCGGAGATTAAGATTGCTTCCTGGTTTTTAAAATCACTTCAATATCACATCGACATATTAGTCTACTTTGGACAAACAAAATGAATCATATAAATCATTACAAGCTCAAAATTATTCTGACTATCTTGCCAATGGTGCAAGTGGATGCATACGTCTGACTGAACATTAGATATTCTGTATGTTGACACTAACCGCAAATATTTCATTAATTAATCCTTCAGGTTATTCTAATTTCATGATCTTGGAAGCCTAATGGCACATAAACAAACTAAAAAAAATGTGTAAGGTTTTAATCTTTTATTTGTTTTATTGTTAAAAATGCCCCAAAACAGATTAGCTTTAAAGAATGAAAACTTTCAAGATTAAAAAATTTATGTCAATTTTGTGTAATTTTATGGCTGTGGCTGTTTTCTATCTTTACTATTTATTTATTTAGCCCAAAAAATAATTAAAAATGCTAAGCTGGTATGGTATATTTGTGAAAATATGAATATCTCACCCGTCCAATGCAAAAGTGGCTCTTGAAAATCTTTCTAAAAAAATCTAGTTTAAACCAGACAACACTTAATGGAAGAAAACATTTCCCATTTCTTCCTATTTTAGTCATTGTTGGAGTCATTTTGTTCATTTCCACATAACAAATACAAGAAAATACAAAATTATTTCACTGAGACGGTCTAATTATAGTAGGAAATTGTGAATGCAGGGCTTAACTTTTTGTGGACGGTGTTTACCTTTCTTTCCAAGGGAAGAATATGATCCAAAAATGCATATAGCTTTTCAGTGAGAGGAACAAATAAGCCCGAGATCTGATAAGATTTAAGCTTCACTCAAAAGAGTCTGGACCTGAAGCAGACTCGGCCCGACTATGGCGCGGCACGGCGCTTATCCTTGTCTGACTGTCCAGGCTCACTTTGTCTCAGCCTCACACTCAACACACAACTCCCTCTCTGCACACATTGAATACACTCATAGTCTGAGGTTTCTGTCGCCCTTGCCGTCACTTTAGTCACCCGTCAGACAATGAAAACATTGAAGGGCAGTTTCTATGGTGTGACCAGGGTCTTTTGTTTGACTGAAAACATATGCATTCTTAATGCTGCAATTATGGTTTTATCAGATTGCTGTCAAACCCACCAGTCCAGCACCTTCCTTTGTGCTCTTTCTAACGGTGTGTACTGTACCAGTTGCTCACAATGTTTTCATATTTGCCCATGGTGGGAGTAAAGTATCCCAGACTGGTTTTTGTCTCAGCAGGCGGGAAAACATGCAGCTTAGACACCCAGAACAGTGCGTCACAACCATTTTTACTGCTTTGGTTTAAAAGCCGAACGAGAATGTCAGTAAGATTGTACATTCTTGCCAAAGTACTCCTCACATTCCCTTGACATTATCCAACACTTTTAACAGTTGCAGTGTCTTAGGATTTTACATGACAGACCAACACACACTCATAATTGTCAATACAAATCTGAAAAATGTGATATACATATGTCAATGTGTAGGGCCATCAGAGAAAAGGTTTCTGATTATAAATTCACTTTTTTATTAAAATTTTTCTAAAAAAGCTGAAGACCATGTGTCGTTTTTTTTTTTTTCATTTCATACTGCTACACTCTGTGTTGGTTTGTCACATTAAATTCACACACAAAAAATGTGAAGTTCATGACTGTAACATTACAAAATGTAAACATATTAATGAGTATGAATATTTTTTCACAACTCTGTTAACACCAAAACAATATCTAACAAAAATTTTCATTTTCTGCTCAGACCACCACTGGGTTGCATATATAACAAAAAAAGGCCGTATCAGGATGATCTGAAGCACGTACAGTTAAACCCTTTATTGTGACTTGCACTGAAGGTCACAACAAAAGGGACCAAAAAAAGACATGACCGATCTGATCCAGCACTGGCTCAGCTCTCCACTGACATAGCTTCCCGTCGCTGTCCAAGTCACGTCCACATCACCAGCTACTTCACAAACACGATTGTCATCAAACCTAAAGCTTCATAGTCAGAATATGAACATGAAAAAGAAGGAAAACTGTTGATGTCTGACTTTGCCAACAGTGCAGCTGACTGATGAGCTCTCCAAACAAAGGTGCAGATAAATCCTGCTCTAAACTTCAAAAGAGGCTCTGTCCTCCGGTTTGACCTCTGACCCTATTTTTCTTCGACACAAAGATGAACCCTGACCAGCGTGTGCGCTTTGTTTTGATAGATGCTGGTCAGTGGCTTTGGCTCCACTAAGCCAAGTGTTTACAGATCTGCCAGAACACAGCCTTCTAGATTGAAGATGCTGCGTCGCAGACAGGCAGACATCAGCCCAAGTCTGAGGTCTGGACTGTTTGACATTATCCATAAAACAAGATTAACGCAACATGATAACAGGACGAGGACAAAAGGAGTGAGTATCTGTGTCCATGTGATACATTAGAACAAATGCGAGATAATGACATCGATGATTTGAAGATCACTCTGTCACTGTTATTCTTTTTTAATTATGCAACTTATAAACACCCCTTATAAGATTAAAAATGACTTAATGATTCTGGAATAATAAAGGAGGATGACATTTTGTTTTGAAAATGAAAACTCAATATCTTTCTAGCATTCTATGTTCCCCTAGATCTGACAAATCACAAATCTGTTAATTAAATGTACAACGCACAACTCTGTGAGGACAAGATGAGCAAAAACACATAAAGACACCCACTCAAAAGTGTACATCCCTATTAAAATGAGACATACGATGTTATTATGGATGGATGGAAGGACGGATGGATGGATTCTGTAAGCCCTGTCAAAAAGAGTCAGGAGGATTGCATTGCACTTAGATATCAGTTAGAAGAAGAATGTAAAATGCACAGTGAAGACAGTCAATAGTACTTGGAGAACATGTTTTCTACATGTGAAAACAATCTATGTATTTCCGTCATGTCGAGACAGCTGGAGGCATCTGCTTCCAGAAGGCAATCAGGTTTGGCTAAAATCTCCTCAAACGTTTGGGAGATTGTGTTGTGGTCCGATGGAACCAAACTGGAAATGAAAATATACCACACCCGGAGTAAAACATGGCGGCACCGTCATACTCTGAGTTCACTTTTTTTTATATGGAACTAGACTTTTTGTCACTCAAATCCTTCAGGTGTGCACTTAAAAGCTGGAAAAGACTTTTATTTTTCTGCATCACTAAGTGTAAGAATAAACCCAAATGAACAAAACAGCAACTTCATGAGAGGAAAATTAAGGTTTTAGCAGGAGTTCAGAGCTAAATCTCAGAGAAAATCTGAAGATCATCTGAAGACGGCTGTAAATAGGAGAGCTCCTTGCAGCAGAATTTACAAAGATAAGTATTTCTGGAAGTACTGAGTACAAACCCTTTTTATATTTTCATCCATCCATCCATTTTCTGTACACCCTTGTCCCTTAGTGGGGTCGGGAGGGTTGCTGGTGCCTATCTCCAGCTAATGTTTCGGGCGAGAGGCGGGGTTACCCTGGACAGGTCGCCAGTCTGTCGCAGGGCCTTTTTACATTTTCATTTAAAATAAAATAATAAATGATGTATCATTTTCCTTCCACATCATAATCATGCTCTGCTTTGTGATGGTTTATCACATGAAAACCCAGTAAAAGGTGATTTTCAGAAAAAAAAAAAAAACAACATAATGTTCTTGTTGCCCCACAGCAGCATACTTGTTGTAGCTACATGTGCTCATTCATCAGCGTGCTACACCTCAGACCTTCGCCCCAGAGTAAAGTACCTGCCACACACAGCTCGACTTAACTTTGCACAAAATGTCTTTACACGTCTGCCTTTTATGGCAAAAAGGATAAAGGTCATCGAGAAGGTCTTTGAAAAGATGCAGCTAGAGTGGGACCTGACTGACTTGCTACAAGACGTGGGAGGGAAGGTAAAGAAGAGGAAGAAGAATTATAACAGGGGAGGGAGGCAGCTTTCCACCACCAGGCATGGCGAGGGGCTGGCATTAAAGGATCCTCACCACGGGAGCTTGTACACACACAAATCCACACCTCTGAGGGATTCCTACCTGTGACTCAGGTCAGTGGGAGTCTGGCGAATGGAAGGCGGTAATCAGTAACAGCGTTATATGGATGTGTTAATCATTAACGCGGCCTCTAGACACGGTGCCCCGAGCACCTGCAGACCCTTTTACAGGGACCATCCTCGGACAGAGCAAACAGTCTGGAGGCTCGTTGGGCACATCGTCTCACCTGGCATGCCAGCAGACATTCGGTGAAGCAAACCCTTCAAACTCTGTGAGACCCTATTGTCTTTACTTCCTGCTATCCTTCCAGGGTCACAGGCATGGGGAGTATGCGCTATCTGCCTGCTGACTCCCCCAGATGGCCTTCTGGCTGCACACACATAGGAACCTTTGTCAAAACTCCTGAAGCTGGCTTCAAAATTAACCCCTGTTGCCTCGGTGAATCTCTGTTGGTTTAGAGACATGCATGCAAACATGTGCATATAATTCATGCAAAAACACACACACAAACACAAGCCTCCCTCTCGGCTTGATAAATACAGGTCAGAATAACCTCATGGTGACCTCTTTCAGCAGCTGCTCTGTCTAAACACGAGGACCAACACTTTTTACAAAAGGTAAAAATAAAAACCCTCCAAAGACTTCAGCTAAAATACCTCCTCTATTTCAGTATTTCCCAAAACTCTGTGAGCTTGATACACATGCACAGGGTAGTGACATCAAGTGAGCATTAATGCCTCTCCATCCATGCAGATAGAGGTGTGTGTGAAGTGCAAACAGACCCTTGTACTAAGGAGGCAAAGCTAGAGCACTCTGCAAAGTAAAAAAAAAAAAAAAAAATCAGTGCTTGTGTCTATTTCTCTTGCTAAATTGTCTTTTGATAAGGGAATATCTGAAGATAAGTGTTGTCACTGTCCTATCTGGAAACCGGAAGCAAGCTCGATAAATCTCCCCTGTAATCTAATGGGAGTTATGGGCAGTAGCTGCGATCAGAGGGGGAATCCACCACGCAGCCTCAGGCTGAAGACTGATTAAAGACAAGTGGAGGGCAGCCAACACAGCGAAGCTTGTTAAAAACGAAGAAATGATAACATCTTTACGTTAAACAAATTACTATCGCTACTCATTCAGGATTACTTTGAATTTGTTGACACACTGCAGTCATACTGATAGCCTTTGTCAGTTGCCTAGTGACGGTACACCTCCGTCGCAGCTCTTCGGGCAAAAAACGCAGCATATGGGAGCAAACTGTGACATCACTAATGAAAAAAAAAGCCAAGAACTGATTTATGATCATCACTTATGCATGTAGATGTGTAACGGGCAAACACTGAGATTTAAAAGTGTTCTTAAACTTAAAGTTTTTCACATTTAGTCACGTTGCAACCAAAACTTCAATACCTTTCATTCAGATTTCTTGTGAGAGACTAATAAAAAACAGAAAAAAATTATGGACTGGAAGGAAAACAAAACCAATTCCCTCAGTGTGGGCACTGATTTCTGGATTAGATTAAGGTCTTGTCTTTGACTAGGCCATTTTAACACATAAAAATGTGTTTTGCAGTTTCTGACATTCTGGCAGTTTTCTTCCAGGACTGCCCTGTATTTAGCTCCATCCATGATTCCGTCAACTCTGACCTACTTTCCTTCCTTAAGAAAAGCGTCCCACAGCATTATGCTGCCACTGTCCTCTTGCACCATATATTACTTTTCAGTCACAGTCAGCATTATTCATGTAGCCCAGAAAGCCTTTGACCAGAGCATCTTCTTCCATATGTTTGCTATGTCCCCTACATTGATGGCAGGAAAATAAAAACTGTGTTCCCTCACTGCAAAAATACAATATTTTACTAGGTATGTTTGTCTAGTTTTTAGCACAAATATACAAGGGCACTTGAAATGAGACAAAACTGACTTACAATTAACTTTTCAGCAAAATATCAGAGCTTCTTTTAAGTCAATTATTGAATATTAAAAAAAATTCTTGTTTTGCAGGTTTGAACTGTGCCAAACATTTTGCTCAAAAATCCACCACATGGATTGAAAAGTGCTCCATGAGACGTTTAAAGTTGAGGATACAGTTTTGATAAACTAATCTTGCTTCTATATTTTACTGCTTCTTTAGAAATGTTTAAATATTAGATATATACTGCTTATAGAAAGTAAAAGTCACTGAGTTCCACCTTCCCATTTCTATTTCCCATAGGGTCCTAAGTTTCTGTGGAGGCAGAGTGGCCTCAGCTCACATTCCTAGCCTTGTTTGTGGTTTCTTTCGGCTATCGTAACAAATTATTCACACTGACAACCATTTTCTGAGAAAACCATTTTGTGTTTTTTCTGTAATTCTCATGAAATTTCACGCCAATATTATGTGAAACTTAATTTGCCATGTCTTGGATCATATAATACCTCAGAGCTGGTTTGTTGTGAAGTCCACACTGACAGACTGGTGGGGTTTTTGTACAGAAACGTTGACAGCTGCTGTTGCATTTCTGAGGTATGATGCAAAATAATGTACTAGATCCCAGCATCTGTTTATTGCAGCCATATGGTTGTCTTTTACTTGCAAATTTTATTTATTTTTTTTTTTTTGCTGTCTCCAGAATGGCCTGCAGGTTCAGGCCATTCTGGAGACAGCAAAAAAATAATAAAATGCTGTATGTGTTTTCTCATCCCTCCACTGTCCTCCAGATCTTTTGCTGTGACAAAAATCTGAGTCTTTGAGCTGAAGGCGAACATTCACCTCCTCCTTCCCCCCTGGTGACCTATGCTCCCAGGGGTTGGTGTTAAGTAAACTTTGTCAGCCATGCAACGATCTCCAGCAAAGAACTGTCTCCTCGCTCATCAGGAGACCCTCTCCATAACATCCCCCAGCCCTCCACCTCTCCGCTTTGACATTCCTCCCTGACCAAACTTGTGCTCATCTCTGCTGCGCCCTTCCTTCTCCCCCTCGCACCCCATCAGGCCCGTCAGCCGTCCGTCAGTCCGTCCATCGACTCGTGGGTCCTGCTCTGCATCCCGGCAGCCCACTTGGCCAGCTGCTGTCTCCTCCTCTGGAGACAGCCTATCAGGGGCCTCACGTCATCCGTCTCCAAGACCTGACTGACGGGTCGACCTCAGAGATTACCAGCTACTATCAGGGAATGTCTGCCCTCCCTAAGTGGATGCTCCTTTCTCTCCCCACAGCACTGGTTTGGGAACTGTATCCTACTTTATGCCAAAAGAACCTCCTCTGTGGCATTTTATCTGTCTGGGAGCTTCTCTGTTGATTTCATACAAGGTCTGCAAGGACAAAGTGCCGCACAGCGACGGTGATCAACTATCTTGTCCAGCATAGGCATGCTGGCCTTTGCTGTAAACATAGGGCTAGTTTCAGCTGTCCATTTCAGCAACAGAAGAAAAAAAAAAAAGGATTATTCTGCTATCAAGGTCCAGATGGTCTGTTCCCAGGCTGCATGTTGAGACCTTCAGTGCTGCTAATATTTACTGAGGGAATTTTCTAGAAAAAAAAAAAAAAAATCATCCAGTGCAGCTTTAAAATATTCCAAGAAAACGTCTTTTAATGATTGAGACACATGGCACAAACAAATAATTGATAACAATGACAATGTCTTTTGCATTTAGACAACTGCTTCATTAACTTTCTATTTATTAGAGGAATATGGGACATTTTATCCTTTTCTTATGAAGCTATGGAAAGATTTGTTGTGCCTTGCTGTAGGTCACATTGCAACCATAAAGTTATTATTTGAAATTTAATGTTATAAACCAACACAAAATAGTGCATAGTTCTGAAATAAAAAATTGCATGGTGTTGTAGAAATAATAATCTGAAAAGTGTGGCAGTCACTTTCACTCAGACTTTTCTTTATTCTGATACCCCTAAGTAAAATCAGAAGTAACCTATAGTAAAGTGACAGTGAGTGACCTAAAAAGTAGTATATATTATAATTAATTAATAAACAGAGATCTTCTGTTAGTTAGACCACATAAAAACCCACTGAGATCAAGACGTCTTTTACAGACCAAAAATCAAACATTTCACAGAGTGCTGTTCAATCCATTATCCGAAAATAGAAGTAATTTGGCACAAGTGCAAACCTTCCAAGACATGAGCATCCATGTTAGCTCTGAGTGACACTGGAGGAGCTGCAGAGAATCACTGCTCAGGAGAAAAAAAGTCTATTGACAGGACAGACAAAAAAAACTTCATGGAAGAGTGGTAAAAAGAAAGAGATTGTTGGGAAAAAAATGTCAAGATGAAGTCAGTTTGCCAAAAGTCATATAAAGGACACAGCAAACATGTGTGAGAGAGTTTTGTGGTCAGATGTGACCAAAGCTCAACTTTATGGCTTACATGCGAAACACAATTTTTTGGAAAAAACAAAATATGAATAAAACCCACTGCGAAACATGGTGATGGAGGCATCGTGATGTGGGGATGCATCCAAACTGAAATGGAAATATGGGCAAAGATCTCTCTTTTTGGCATTACCAGTTCAGAGCTGGTAACGCCACATCACCCTCCAAAAACATGGAGTTGAATAACTGTAACCACCTTTTACAACAGTACTGACTTAGGGGGGATAATTACAAATGCATGCCACACTTTTCAGATTGTATTGGCAAAATATTCTGAAAATTACACTTCCACTTGATCATCAGCTTAGCTTTCGTCCATCGCAGGATATATGAATAAAATATATCAGGATTTTGATTTGTGAAAGTCAAAGCTGAATAACAATGAATGAAACTAATAATGGTTTTAATTTTACATATTTATTTAATTGTAAAAGAGATTTTAACAACTTCCCTCCAGACTCCCCTATAAAAGCATCATGTTATTTCAACATTTCCCTTTAACCTTCAAACTGCTAACTGATCAGGACTCATACTCTTCCTCTTTATGCTGACTCCACCAGAGAACTGACTTTTAAAAAGCAAACCTTCGCCCCCAACCGTTTGCCAGGTGGTGTGAAGCGAGCTTACTCTCAAGCCCTCGTCACCACTCTCAGTCTGGAACATGGAGCCCTGAGTTATTTGTGTATCATGTATTGATTTGGAGGTACAAGCCCAGGCTGTAAAGCAAAGATAAAGAAGTTAGGCATTTACTTTTTTTTTTTTTTTTTGTGGGGGCTGGAGGGTCAATCCGAGTCTGTTTCACAGAGTTGAAACCCACCTAGTAGAGGGAAAAAACCCTCATGGACTCTGGATTATTGATTTTTCTCTCAGAACAGAAAAAGGTATGTGCGGTCAGTATTTCCCTGTGAGCTCAGATAGAGCCGCTGCATTCCTGTCTACTCCCTCCAAGGTTACTGCGCGCTATCGGCTCGGCTCAGCAGGACCTGGCAGCACCTGCCAGATCCAGACTGTAGTGTTTGCCGCCTCTGTAGAAACCCCTTGTGTTTTTTTCCAGTAATGGGAAAGAAAAACACTCATAAAAACATCACAGCAAAAACTCTGGCTTCTTCTCTGGTTTCTACCCAAGATCACGTGGATAACAAAATGTTGAGCCCTCACCACGCAGACAGGCGGCTGTGAATACTGATAAGAAATCCTCACCTGGGACCAGGCAGGGGGACGGAGTCATCAACACCACTGCGTTTGCTTAGCCAAGAGCTGAATGTGATGAGGTTTGCACGTGCTGATTAAGTACGGCTTCGCCATTGTTCAGCAAACTTGTAGTGGTGTGAAACTAATCGCATCTAAGGAGGGCCTCAGTGTGACGACTGCTTCATTATTTGAAGAGTGTACTCACTACTTTTGTAAACTGATAGTGGCTAATTTTGATTTTATTGAAAATAATGTATCTGTTAGTTTGTTGTCCGTTAGTTTGGTGTAACTGTGCCTTCCAAAAGCACTCAGAGCATTTAAACTTTGACATATTTTTATCAAATTATAACCACAAACAAAATGTGCACAAAGTGTACAAAGTGTGCACAAAGTGTACTTTAGTGGGTTTCTATGAACCAGACCCAACACAAAGTAGAGCAAAACTGCAAAGTTGAAAGCTGTTACAAGGTTTTCAATTTTTTTTCTTCTTACAAAGAAAAATCTGAAAAGTGAGGCACACATATGTTTTCATATCCTGTGAGTTTGACCACACTCTGCAGCGACTCGTAGCTGTGGACATCTAGATACTGAAAGGTTTGTCCATTCTTCTTTTCAAAAAAGCTCAACCTCAGTCAGAGCAGATTAAAGAGTGGATGTCATCCCAACGATTCTCAATAGGATTTAGTGGTTTTGTCTATGACTAGACAACTCTAACACATTAAAGTGCTTTGGTTTACCTCTTGCTTTATGTTTAAGGTTGTCAAACTTTCCCTTCAGTTTTGAATATGTTCCCTTAAGTTTTCTTCCTGACCATCTTTCCTATTCCTACCAGAGAAGCCGCCCCACAGCAACACACTCCCCCTATCATGTTTGGGAATAATGTCAAAAAGCTCCATCTTACTAGAGCACCTTCTTACAGGGCTTTCATTCAACAGGGACTGACTTCTTGCTTCTCAGCAAACACCAGGTTTGTGAAGTTCATGACTTAAAGCTTCAGAAGAACAGGAAAATTGTCATAAAATGGCTTTTTTTTCCTTGCAGCTTGTTCTTCATGCATCTTCTTGGCAGAAGTGTTTTCTCATTATGTGTCCAACAACTATTATATAACAAATGCCACATGCTCCCCCACCTGAGCTATGGATCACTTCAGCTCCTCCAAAGTTAATATGAAACTCTTGGCTGCTTCTCTGATTAACGCCCTTCTTGCCTGACCTGTCAGTTTGGGTGGTCAGAAGGTTAAGAAACACACTTTTTCATTTTCAGAAGATGAATTCCCAATGAAATCTTGATGAAATCTTGGCTATTGTTTTATAACCTAACTCTGGTTTAAACGTCCCAACAACTTTAATCCTGATCTGTCTGCTGTGATCCTTGGCCTTCATGTTGCTGTCCATGTTCCCTAGCAAACCCCTGAGGTCTTCACAGAATAGCTGGATGTACATTTGGATTAAATCCCACACAGACTCTACAAACCAATAGGTTGTCTTGTGAAGACAATTTGTTGCATTTTGATTTTATTTAGGGGCAAAAGAGGCTGAATAAAATTTTTGAAAACCAGAATCCCTGTTGCTACTTTTTGCTTATTTGTCACATAACATCCCAATATAGTACATAGAAATTTGTAGTTGTGAAATGACAAAATGGAAAAAGTTCAGGGAGTGTGAATTTCTGCACTGTAATTATTATCCAGTCATTAGGTTGCAGAATTTCTAACCTCATCAGAATTTTCCTTCAGTCTCAGCATCAAACGAGTTTTACTGTTCAGGCAAAGGTTACAGCAACACGGTTTTATAGAATTATTAAGTAAGCAATTATGATAACCCACTGTTTTAAAGATAATCGAGTGATAAGGTTCTGCCAGACTCACACTGTAGTTTGCCCTTTAAAGCTGCTCATCCTGAGGGGAAAATCAATGCTTCTCAACCCAAGCCTGCTGTGTTTGGAAAATCTGCTCAGTTCCTAACTCACTGAAACGTTTCCACTGCTTTTGGGAAACGAGAATGATTTAAATTTCAAATTACATCTGCAGGTTTGCACATTGAAATGACTCTGCTTGTTAGTGGCATTTTATCAAGGCTCATAAACCTTGAATGACTATATATTGATAAAGACTGTTTAAAGTGTCATCGGAATGATAACATTTGCACTGTAAATGTGGCTCCAGTCTCCAATCGAGCTCGGATGATAAGGAGGGCACAAGTTGGTGTGCGACTAAAAGGACAAAATCCGCTGAATATTTAGTGGGGGCAATTAGGAAAAATAATAATAATAAAGTGTGGCGCAATCCTAAAATTAATTTGATTCATTTAAATCTAAATTAAATGAGTTGGTCTCAATGTCAACCGATTGTCACTTTGCAGAAAGTAATGCAAGCAAAGCATTTATGATGGAGTCAGATTTCCCTCGATCAGTGGACAGCAGATAATGAAGTGGCATAATGCACGACTTCCTGACTCCACACGTTTTCTATTTTGGCTTAGCATGGTTTTATGATAATTTAACACAGAATAGATTAAAAAAATCTGATTTTACATGAACGGATTTAAACTTCTTATAGCAACCTTTGTATTTGTGGTGCGTGTCAGGAGTTTGCTGGTGTGTTTTCACCCTGTTTTTCTCTCTGCATGCATAAATAACAATAAGCTGAGTGGTTTGACACTTTGCCCAGATCAATATCAATAAAGCAATCAGCGTGTCAGGGTCCTACAGCTTTCAAACAGGGATCTCTGGGAGAGGATTACTGAGTTTATGGCTTTACACGGCGAGGTGCGGCTGTTGATCGCAAGTATACTCTCACAGATGGAAAAAAAAAAAAAAACATCCATATTAGATTCAGTATCACTGGTGATGACTGAACTGTGACAAGACACTGATAAACACACGCAATCATACAATCTCAGCAGGTGAGCACCCACTCCTGTTAGTACGACTAAAATTAACATTTAGTTTCTAAAGAAATGGTCCCAGAAGCGAGGCCGTAGCTCAGGACCCCTCCCTTCTTTTCTGGTACTCGAAGAGTTTGTCCAGACAGGCAGAGTGCACTTTGCTCTCTGCCTGATCATAAACTAAGACAATAAATTCAACCAGACTTCTGAACTGGACAACATGAGAGAGAAAGAAGACAAGGCAGAGCAGGGGGGAGCAGGAGGGGACCTTCAGACCGTCAGGGATCAATTCTTCCAACGAGGCAGGAAAAACAGAAAGGGCCCCGAGTGGCCGAGCAGCAGACAGCTCTAAAGAATCCAAACAGATCTCTGTGGTCAGACTGAATCATGGAAGAATTGATCGCTGCACCTCCAGGTGCTGGAAAAACGCTGACATCATAAATATGAGGTTTACAGCAGAAACAATGTTGTTTATAAGTGTGCCAAGATCAAAATTAATTTCTCACAGGGGAGCTAATTAATCAATATGAACACTCTGGGGAAATGCACATCATCTGCAGCAACTTAAATCTTCCCTTAACCTCATGCAGGTTTAGCACAGTTGTTTCAAAAGAAACGTAGCAAAGCAGTTAAAAGAAGCTGCTCTTATAAAAAACAATGTAAAATACACCTTTAGTTTTCTTCTTCTTTAAGTAATAAAAAAAAAAAGAGCCTGGCTCTTTTAAACAAAGTCTAGATTAGCCTGTAGATTAAGAATGGTGAGTAAATTCTGCTGTCCTGCAGTGAGGTCCATTTAGTCACTGGGTGTGCTGCCACCTTGTGATGTGCTCTGAGCCCTGCAGGTCAACTCTCATGTAGACACAGTACACCAACTGCTGCCTGCATCATGCTTCAGCTCAAGTGCCAGTCAAAAGTTTAAGTACACTCATCATGGGCATGAATATCCTAATCATCTTGGACTTTTAATTCTGTTTTTATTTATTTATTTATTTTCAGAGTGCTTTCATCATATGGCAAACAATGTCAGTGATTTTTTTAAATAAAAAAAAAAAAAAAAAAAAAAACATGCTGAAATTTGAGTTGTCTGTGAATTAATCTATATATGCTGAAATATATACAGGCACCCCAATAAATATCTGAATAACTGGTCCTTGGTGAATTGTATAGAAAAAAAATGATGAGTGGTTTTCTTATGGCTACTCTGTTCTGTCCTTCACATTGTGTATGTGGAAATGCTCTTACTTTCACATAGCCCTGCATTTTACTGTTGTTTTCTGCAAATTATACCACTAAACATTTCAGTGATCACCAATCAGGCATCTAAGATTTTTCCCAATCCACTCTGACTGCAGTTTTTAATAACGCAGTGAACAGTTCTCAAGCCAGTTTTAGTATTTTCTGCATCTTCTGTCTTCTGTGCTCGGTGCAAGTGACTTGACCCTTCTTAAACAGACTAACTTCTTTTCCACAACCACAGGATGTGTCTTTCCATGAGTAGCCTCTTATTAAAGACATGATAAGCTCCACATTGCCTCAGCTGAGGTTAAACAACTTGTTGCCAACTGCAAAACAGTTGTCCATGCAGTAACTAACCAGCAGGATTCTCACTTAGTTAAATTCAGGTGGAGACTTTTTTGGGGCAGTCAATGTATTCTTAGTAGAATACCATCAGTTGAATAAATTTTTTTGACAAAAAAGTCCAATTTTAATGGGCTGGGGTTTGTCACTAATCTAGTATTAAAAGCACTTTGCTCAACAACATCATCTTTTTAAATTATTCTTTCTAAACACATTTGAAACAGCTGCACTGTTTTGAATGTGCTATTTAAATAGTGATGATCCTGACAACTGGCAGCAAACTAGAGCCCACAGCATGATGCTGCCACTATCATGCTTGACCGCTGTCATGGTGTTAGATTTTAAAAGTTCTCTGCACTTTAAAATAATTCTTGTCCACGGCTCTTCACACTATAAAAGACAGAAAACATCTGGTAACATCTGGTCAGTTGCTTCCTTCTTTGCTAGCATCCTCTCAGTTCACATTGAAGTTTTTAATCTCACTTTAGTTTGAACAGACGGTTAATGATTGGCGTTAGCCTCCCTGTTTCTAATCATTCTGACCATTTTCCTTCCATTGTAAACAGTTTGGGTCACGGAAGTAAACCTTGGACACAGTTTAATGTTATTTCAAGTGGATAATGTTCTCAAATAGGCACTGAAAAGGTTCTGGAGCAGATAAACCAGGTTAACATTAAGTTTATGAATCAGTCGACAGATCAGCCTTTCTAAAATTTTAAAGAGCTTGCTAATAATCCCGGTTTGTGGCAGGAAACAAATCAATCTGAATGACCTCCACCATGTCTGATAAGAAGATGAAACTAGCTTAAAGTTTCATCGTAGCCAAGGAAAAAAGGAAAAAAAAAAAATTATATTTGCTTTGAGTCCTAACAAGCCAAAAAGCTTGTTTGCGGTTGCAAATTTTCCACATTTCAGCCAGGATTAGATCAGGATTAGATCAGCCAGGATTAGATCAGGGCATTTTTGATGGCTAATGAAATGTGGACTTTCTGTGCAACTAACATTTATCTGCATAAATTTGACCTTAAATGGATAAAAAAAAAAAAATCCTAAATAAATTGAAATCTATGCATCTAGTCAGGGTTTTAAATTTCATTCCTGTTGTGTTGAGTTTCATTATTTCATCTTGGAAATAGAATGGCTTGATCAAATCATTAAAAGCACATATATATCATTCCTCCTGATGATGACAGCATATGAGTGAAGAGTAAAGAACAAATGAGAGACCTGAACAGATCTCTTTGCCCTGCAGCATGCAGAGCCCAAACACAAATGGCCTTCTCAGCCAGACCAGAGGTAGTTCACCTTCCTGCCTGTCCTCGGCCCCTCTCCTCTCCAGGGGCTCCATTCATCGCTATGTGTCGCCAAGCTGAGGCACCATCACTCCCACTCAGGGGAGGTGGGCAGTGAGTGGATTAGCTGACCTTCTCTCGGTGTGGGAGCAAAGGCCCCTGCAGTCTAGTCAGCAAACATGGTAGGTCTGGAGCAGCTGAAACCGCTGGGTGAAGTGGTCATGGATGCTCCCCAGGATCAGGACAGAAGGGAAGATAGCAGCGTCTCCGGCAGCCTAACACTCAGTCGGTGTGGCAGCATGAGTCTGCAGACTGTCAGAGGAAGACGCACGAGCCGCCTGCTCCATCAACCAGATGACCGGCCACTCCATTGTTTTTATAGACTCCATGAAAACAAACATATCCAAATGTCACACATTCACCAAAATTTAACACTTTACGACTTCCTGAGGTCCGTCTACAAAGAAAGACAAAAGGAGGAAAACAAGGCTGGATAGAGAATCAGAAAGCAAGTAAGAAAGGACAGAAAGATATAAGGAATGAAAGTGAAAGTACAAGGTAGGGGAAATTGCGCAGGAAAGACAAAAGCAAGGAAAAAAGGAAGAGCGCATAAAAGAAAACCAGGAATGAAATAAAGGAGAAGAAACCAAGAAATCAAGAACATAAGGATGGCAAGAAGGAAAGATAATGAAATAAGGAAGGACACAAGGAAGGCTAGAAGGAAATAGAAGTGAACACAAAGAAGGAAGCAATAAAATGAAGAGGGAAATCAGAAAGGAGTTGATGAAAGACAAGGAAGGAGAGAAGGTGGTACGCAACAAAGGAAAGGACAGGAAGACAGAAGCATATGAGGAAGGAAAGGATATTAGGCATGAGGGGAAAAAAAAGGATAAAAAGAAGTACAAAGGATACAATTCCTAGACAATAAATTGATGTGTATTCATGGGATCTCTCAGGGTGATCTTCCTTCCTCCTACAGTCCACTAAGGCTGTTCGTCAATCTGTCCCTCTGAAAGCTCTCTTAGATACAAGTGTCTCTGTGTCACTGTCTACCAGTTTAGAGTGAACCTCTGTTTGACCAATGAAGATAAACACCAGCAGCCCTGAAAGGATAAAAAGGCATGGACAGTGAAGATATATAAACCAAAAAGCTGAATGCACAAAATATTGTTTTATTTTACCTGTATAACCTGCTACAGATAGCAACTTAGCTTAAGTAGCATCCTGCCATGTCTGGGTGCTTTCAGCAGACTGTCGAAGCTTAAATCAGCGTCACAGAGGCTCAACGCGGTGGAATAAGTTGTCATTTTTGCTATACATGTGCTGAGAACAGGCGAGTATAATAAATATGCTTTGAGCAGCTGCACTTTGCTGCTGCCTGCGAGATCCTTCCACGTTATGAATGGAGCAGTCAACGAGCTGCAACATGAATGACCTTTGCTCGTAATTGTGCGAGGTCTCCTGTCGTCCTGTTAACCAAGAAAGATGTTTTTTTTTTTTATCCTTTCATCCAGTTTGGTGTTTTTCTCCTCTTTCTCTCTCCGAGGAGCAGAGCTGACCTATCACACGCTGGTGCCAAGTCATCATTAGGCGTCAGTGTTTTCAATTACTCCACACCTCTCCTCCCTGCCACCAGAGAGCCAGACGCAGCACAGCAGGAGAAAAGCAACAAAATGTTAATTTTCTTGCTGACATCTGAGCTCGACTTGAAAAAAAAAAAAAAAAAAAAAAAAACGCAAGCTGACGAACGCCGCGGCAGCAGTAGGAGTCGAGGGGGGTGAGGGGGAAGGCACTTTTAATGTCACGTGGTTCATTTAGGACTTTATTTCCGCAGTATGGTTGTTTTAAAAGCACTTGATCGCATTACAAACTGAGTGTTTTTTTCCAGTGGTACAAGTCGTACTGCATATGTCAAACATTCATGCCAAAGATAACACTACTGATACATGACCAACAGGACAGCTCGAAAATAAATTTTAAAATGTTTTTATAACAACCATAATATGACAATACTACAATAAAGCATATTAGTGCTCCTAGCTTAAAGTTTCATCATAGCCAAGGAAAAAAGGAAAAAAAAAAAATTATATGTGCTTTGAGTCCTAACAAGCCAAAAAGCTTGTTTGCGGTTGCAAATTTTCCACATTTCAGAGGAAGCCAGTGATCCGAGTTCTGACTCCAGATTAAAACACCGTGGAAAAGTCGCTTCACACCTTTAACACAAATGCATTTTATTTTCCCATGACGCAAATGAGCTTACACAGATCTACTTCAGGAAAAAAACAAAAAACAAAACAAACTGTTAACTGCTACAAAACTATTGTCAACAAAAGTACATCACATATTTCAACATGAATATTAAAGCAGAATGTCTGAGACTTTGAGGCTACATAGTCAGAAGGCAGTGACACCTACGAATCCTAATGTTAGGGCAAACATACAAAATAAATTATTCTACACTTTCTTATAGACTGTTCTCTCTATGCTTAATAAATGTTGACTCTGAAGGGAAAACGTTTAAATAAATCTTTTTTTAAAATGTATTTTAGATCAAGAAAACCTAATTCCCATACATACAGGTGCATCTCAGTAAATTAGAATATCCATGAGAAATGGATCTATTTCAGTAATTCAAAAATTAAAAAAAAAAATGTTTCTATATCCATTGCACTCAATGTGACATTTTGATTTTTTAATTTACATTAATTTTTATGACTATGGCTTGCAGCTAATGAAAATCAAAAGATTTTAAGTGATTTAAATGCAACTAATTAAAAAACAACGTTGTGGCCAGGACAGTCAGGTTAAAGACAGCAGTGAGATCCTTCAAAAGTGAAAATCAGAAACCTGCTGTTTAGTGCTGCATGCAAGCACATTAATGGAATGTTGAGTGGAAGGAAAAACTCTTGAAGAAAAATGTTAAATACATAACTGGGTTGAGTGTTATTTCTGTCCGTTTTCATTAATATGGCTTGATGAAAACTCAACAATCAGATTTTGTGGAACTTTAAACATTAAAAGAGACCGATGAAAGAAAGAGTTTTAACACAGAAACTTCCCCTCAAGGTCTACACAGTTTTGGAGAAGGCTGCCGACTTGACATTTGCTCAGCAGATAAAGCCACTCAAAAGATCAGCACCAAAGAAGCAGGAACCCCATTGACAAGCTATGGAGTACTGTCAAAAAGAAGCTGAGAGACGCCATCTTATGTACATGGTCTTTTGTAATTTTCCAAACACAGAATTTTGGGTTTCAAATTGGTTGTAGTTATAATTATTATAATTAACACTGTGTAATAAACGACATCATGGAAGTTTGACTTTTTCTTAGTGGAATTACTGTTATGAATTCACTTGCCAAAGATATTCTATTTTATTGAGATGGGCTCGTATCATGATAAAGACGTCTGAAAGCAGATGGCTCAGACTCGTCGAATGCTAAAACAGCAGTGCTAGCTAGAATTTCAACAGTTTAACACCGAGTTACGCCAGGGTGCTTGCTCTCCAGATATATTTGCGTCACATTTGTGTGCAAAAGGTTACAACACAGGCTGCTCACAGGACAGAAAGCTGAATAGGTTGGTGTGTTTAAGTCCATAAAGCAAAACTCGAAAGTGCGTTGCAACACTGTCGTTATTACTGCTTGGTAAACAAAGGTCAGGGTGTAGTGTGCTACCTGCAGGTGGTCAGATTTAAATGTCCACGTTCTGTTCTGTCACTGAGCTGAAGAGGACCTACAGGTTCTTTTCAGATTTTCTAGTGCAAAACTGCCAACCATTTGGTCTCCTGCTGGGAGGACAGTCAGGGTATAAAGAATAAAGCATCAAATCCAGCTGAAAGACCGACAGAACAACTTGTCTCGAACTTTTCATACTGTCATGAAAAATTAAGTCCAAATCTGGAGCTTCTGATAACAATACATTTGCATAAAGATTTTAAAAATACAGTCAAACTTGACGGCAGCTGTCACAGACTGTGACACATGCATGAGAACTTTACGTCAAAGAGCAAAAAGACAAATCTCCTCTTGTCAACGGCTCTGAATTTAGCCTAAGTTGGTCTTTGGAAAAATGCAGAAGAAGATTCAGCTGAACCTGAACTTCAGTCACTTGAACATAAAAAAAAAATCCAGGAAAAAAAAAAAAAAAAAACACAGAAAACTACATGGAGAAGACTGTGGAAGAAGAATATGATTCCTGCAGGATAAGCGTCTGTCCGGCTGCACTAACGACATACAAAGACAATAACAGCCAGACTGATCAGTTCATACGTTTTATCTTTGTAACAGAAGTTCCATCTGAAACACAGTCAAATCAACAAACAGCATTTGTAGAGGAGAGTTAAGACGTGGCTGGCTGATTCGGCAGCAGCTGGTGTGGATGCGCCGTTTGTGGGAGTTGTCATCGTTAAAAAGGAGGAAGAGGAGACCTAGTAGAGGAGGATCCGGCGCTCGATGGCTTTGCGGCAGATTGGGCACTCGCTCATTCGATCTCCGCAAAGTTGGCAGGTGCCGTGGCCGCACATGAAGATCATGTTCTTCAGCCGGTCCAGACACACCGGACACATCGTCTGGAGGAAGGAGATATGCGCGTTTATTGTTATGTTTAGTTCATTTTACGGCCTAAACCAAGTAAGGACATAAAATGACTCACAAAAGTGTTCATATGCCTTACTATGGTGGTCATGATGATGCATCTTAAACTTGTACAAATATTTGGAAAATACTAAAGAAAATTTTTAAGTCCACAGCAAACTTTTTTTAAGCATTTGGTTCTTTCTAATAAAAATCCATAATATAACAGTGGGACAATAATCCTAATGTAAGAAGTCGTAAAAACACTATTAATTAGTGTTTTTAGCCAAAGAACAGACAACTAAACACCTAATAGAAGTTTTTATGTGTTTTAATAGCTTCAAAATGAATTGAAAAACATTTTTTAAGGTATAAATATGGATTTGGTCCACACATACTTTTGTTCAAATAGACAAGAATGTGGTTTGCACAAAAACACTCTTTACAGGAAAAAAACAAAGATCAAAGGGCATGAATATTTGTAGAAGGCTCTGTGAGCCCAGGGGAAATTTTACAGCATGTGGGCTGCAGTTTCGGTTTTTATTGTAAAGTTAATTATCCACATCATGTTTTTGTTCTCACCTGTTCCTTGATGTCTTGAAGTTGTTGCTGTAGCTTCTGCACATCAGCGTTTACATTTGTGTTATCTTTATCCCTCTGCAGGGCTGGGATGTTTCCACTCGCTGTTCGAATAGAAAATGAACATGAAGACACGTTGAGACAAGGGGTGGGGGGGGGAAACAAGTCAAAGGACTACTAAGCACATTAGTTAAGGCTAGGGGCCAACTTGGATTTTACCCTACACCTATAAACTTTACTGCCAATAAAAAAAAAAAAAAAGAAATATGGCCGCAGCAGCGTTGACATTCTGACATGATCTTGGCAGTGAATTATATATGAAAGCCGGAGTTCCATAAACAAGCAGGAAACACATGCATTTTGGGTTTTTATTGTTTGGCAGATCACTTCTGGCTCAGTGCTTTGGCACACTTTCTAACCGTTCCACCTCAGTAACCCATATAAGGAAACGACCTAAATGATCACCTGGTACAACACAAATAATCAGGAAGCAAATTTGGAATCACATTTTCCTCAATGCGATTGTGAAAAATGTATATAACATTATTTACACTTTTGGGACCTTTAATCCCAGAATCTGCCAGAAACAATCAACTCCAGAGTGATATACATCATATGGGCATAATCACCTGTTAAATGTGTGCACTAGTATGCGGCACTGAGAAAAGGGAATGGGGTCAAGAGAAAGGGAGAAGGGCCAGGGCAGCATTATTGAGGGGGTGGATGGGGAGGGGACTTTTTAAAAGCAAGGCTCTGCTAAGGGAGGGGCTCAGGGAGGCATACTTACACCAACTTAATGCCAGATTGTTGGGCTGGAGAAGATCCTGGGATCCCCCTGCCATAGTGTTAGAGCTCCCTGCTGGAAATAACCAGTCAACATTGTTATAGCAGGAGCTGCCCTCACCAGCTCAACTGTTTAGCCAGTAATCAGTGCAACTGGCTACAGTTAACTACAGCCTCTAAAGGAGACAGGATTTGAAGAGGAAACCAGAAAGTTGGAAGCAGCTACCACAGAGAGAAATGGAGAATGTAGATAATAGCAGCATATTTATATACTTTTTGCAATCAGCCGATGCTTATCACTGACTTGGATGTTAAAAAAAACAACAAAAAAAACAAAAAAACAGTCTGAATAAGTTAAAAGGGAGGTAAGTGTGAATTTTAGGAAGTAGATTTGCTGTAAGGCAACAGGCAGTAATTCATGGCACAGTTTGTTTAGGATTGAAGCATTTGATGCTGCCCCTTGCATGAGTGTATGTGCGTTTGGGTTTGTGTAGCTGATCAAGGCTGCCTTTAAGACCAGCTGCAGAGAGAGATGCAATGGTGAACGTGGAAATAGTTTCCCTTTTATCTCAACATAAAACATGAAAAACACCCAATAGTGAGAAGCAACAAAATAAATTCCCTAAAATTAAATTAAGTCATAAATGGTTTCTATAAAACTTAGGATCAAACAATGATAAGATGATTAAATGTAAAATAAATAAACTTTAGGAATAATTATCTAATTCAGAAAATCTGCCAAAAGGAGTTTTTATTTACTAAAATAGTTTTTAAATAGGTCACTGCATTTTACATCAATATCATTGATAATACTTTTAAGTACCGTAAATTCTGGACTACAGAGCGCACCTGATTATAAGCCGCACGCTCTAATTTTAGAAAGAAAATCAATTTTGTACTTGTATAGGCCGCACCGGATTTTAAGCTGCAGGTATCCGACGAGTTTTCAAGTTTGGGCCACGTGCTATGATTACCTCTGAAAGCTTTTGTAGTCTTTTTGTATCGAGTCAGTTCTTCACGCTGTTGTCTCCACCGTCTCACCATTGAGTCATTTATGCCAAAATGACGTGCAGCAGCTTGATTTCCTACTTCAATCGCCAGATAAAGTAGAGTTAAATTGCCTTTAACTTAAAACCGGCATCGTATGCTTTTCTTCAAGTGTTTTCCATGTTGATGAGGGTGAGTACAAATGACTGATTTACAAGACCGTAACTGTGAAAGTGAGCATGATGTATCGCACACTTTCATTGGACCTCTGTGAACAACTCCTCAATTTTATTGGTCTACTGTTTTTGGCGCCATGAAAAAAAAAACAACAAAAAAAAAAAACATGTACTAGACGCACCATATTATAGGCCGCAGTGTTCAAAAGTGTGGAAAAAAGTAGCAGCTTATAGTCTGGAATTTACAGTAATTAAAACTATTAGCTGTTGATTGCTCCTCTGTTAAATTGAGTGTTATTTAATTTTAAAATAAAGCTTTAGAAGTTCATATGCAGTTCATTAAGGGTATAAATGATTTTGGACTCTTAATGGTACATGTGAACCATTTTTTTTTTTTTTTTCCTGGATGGAACAATTTTAATAAAAATCCAACAGCATTTAAAAAAAAACCTAAATTGGTGCATAAATTTTAATTTATGGTGGATTTTCAATAAACTACATATTCCCAAAATGACAAAAAACACCCTATTAATGTTTTGCTGTCAAGTTGTTCCTGCACCACACGTTTTACAGCCATAAAGGAGCTTCTGGATGGCTGGATGTTTAACTGCTATTCTTGGTGAACTGGTTGAGTGTATTTTAGATTACAAGAGTATTCCGTTATCAGGCCTCTGCAGAACGTTGTGACACTGTGAGAAGATAATTCAGTCATTTGATTTAGGTGTTGGGTGTTAAAAGTTGCATGTAAAAGTTGGAGAAATCCTTTAAAAACTTTAAAACTGATTTTAAATTGATAAAGCAAGCTAAGGGACCTCATCGATATTGAAACTTTAAACCAGGTCTGAGTTAAGAACCCAACTGATTTAAATACTGCCACTAATAATAGCAGTCAAATACTCCTGCAGAAATATTCTTGAAGCCTGACTATGATCATAAAAAGCAGGGGAGTCTTTATCCACTTGACACTAAAGCCAACATTAGTTAGGACTTTTGTATATATTTTTGAGCCTGTATTTCTCATTTTGACTTTTTGTAGATTAGAAAAAATTCACAACCAATTTTAAGTCTTTTTTTTTTTTTTTTTACTTTAAAAGTATTTGAAATTGTAATATTAACGTTATTCAACCCAGGAAAGTCCAAATAATGCTCAAAACTAATGACATTCATGTCAAGAATGAATGTATGTATACTTTTGAAAATAAGATTCTGTGTCTGGAGATTTTAGTCAAGGCAGCAAAGCTTTAGAGAACATTCTTCCATCTAGATCACATAAGTTAATGTATGGAAATAAGCATTTAGAATGATTGCAGTGATGAAAATATGCAGATTTAATAGTGCTGCTAGGTTGTAAATAATTGATCTCAGTTTAGTCATCAGTGTCTAGACTAGAATGAAAAAAAAACATATCATTAAAGTGTAGACTAAAATGAAAAAAAATATATATATCATGAAAGTAATGTCAACTAAATGGCAGAAACAATAATAAATTCAAAATTACTAAACAAAATAATTTAGAAAAGAATGAAGAAATAAGGAAGGAATGAAATGTAAAAATGGATGGATTAAAAGGGAACACTTGGAAGATTCACTCACTAAGGTCATCATCATCATCATCATCATCATGATCAGCGGCATCATCCTCCATACCTTTCCCTCCGCAGCAGAGAACGAAGGGGGTGCGGCGTTCCACCACAGCCCGGCACTGTACGCACTTCTTCATGAGGCTGGCACAGTCTGCGGAGAACAGGCATGTGCGTGTTCACATCCGAAGGTTGGCGCAAATATGGGCGGCCAGTGTCAAGATCAAGGCTACTGTGATGTAATGTGTGTGTTGACTTACTCTCACAAGCGCACATGTGGCCACAGGGCTGGAACAACACAGCGGCCTTTTTGTCAGAGCAAACTACGCACTCCTCAATCTGCAGAGGGACGCATAACACACAAGTTCATTTAGTCTTAGTCATCCAATTTTCTAAAGATATGGCTGATTTTGATATTTTGTACAATAAAGGCACACAACAAAATGTGTTGAGACATTTTTATCCTATGATTAAAAATAAAGGAAAAAAATTAAAAACATACTTACCCCAGTTAACTTTTAATTAAACAAAAAGAGTATAAAGCAGTAAAGCGTAAAGAGACGTTAATCCACTAAGATAATATTAAATGGAAACAACTAAACACCAAAAAGTACTTAAGTTTCACTCAAAGGACATTTTCCAAGTGCTTAAAATTTTTAAGAAACATAAATGGGTGTTGAATTTCAATAAAAGTGTGCCACTGCTGGATTCCCCCTCCTTGTCCAAAATTTACTTTGTTTATTAAAACAGCGGTAGATGATGATGATTGCTTACAATTTTCTACTAAAAATTTTAAAGCAATGTGTGTTTTTTCCCTGCAACTTGAATCCCTGAATTAATTTTTTCAGCCAACTTCTGTGGAATATTTCCTCATTGATTCTCACATATCAAGTTGGGTTTCATCACTCTGTTCTGTAGTAGCATCTCCAGACTCTCTGAGGTGTTTAAGGTTACCTTTGTTCTGGACTGAACCTGCTCCTTACAGATGAGACACTTCTTGACACGCGGCGAGCAGAGCGAGCAAGTTGCGATGTGTCCGCAGGGCCCAAACAGAGTGTCTCTCTTCATGTCCGAGCAAACCATGCACTCCTCCAGAGACTCGATATTGCTGTTCAGAGACGGGCTACGGGTGTCCACCTGACCGCTGGAACATAAAGAACACAGTGTTAATGGGGAAATATTAGAAACAAGGGTGGATGAGGAACTGCAAATTAGCAATGCCTTATTATTATTATTATTATTATGAAGTTTGCATACTCAATAGGCATAAAAACTGTCAATTCTTTGAGATATTCTCCTTAGTCTTTACATTAAGTTCTGCCCACACTCTCCAGGGTATAACGTCACATTTACCGTACAGACCAGAGTGATATTGATCTTCTCGTTGAGTTCTCAGCAAGAAAGCCGTTAAATGCGTTTCCCAAAATGTCAACCAACTCCTGGGATGTTTACCTACTCTTCTCTTTGTGACATTTGGCCAAGGCCTTACAGAGACTGGGGTCCGGACAGAGGTCCAGAGGGGACTGGCCCTTTTTGTTGCGAATGGTCAGGTCTGCACCATTTGCTGCCAGGAAACAGGCGATGGATGCTGCGCTCTTCTTCTCTGCTCCCTGGGTGCCCAAGCCCATGATTAACTGCAGAGGATGACAGAAACAGAGAAGAAAAGATGAAACCTGAGACACAAACAGCTTTCAGCATCCTGATACTAACCTGAATGCTGCCATTTGAAGCTTTGAGTAAGTAACGAGCAAAACGAGTACCACGTCTCATACCACTTTAACCTCTTCATGTTTTTTAGACAACCACAAAATTTAGTACACTTTATTAGAATTTTGTGCGACAGAAAATAAAGAGCCACATAATTGTGAAGCACAAAGAAAATGATGCTTGAAAAATCAGATGAGTGAAGTGTTTTCCACAATAGACACAGCAAACATGAAAAAAAAAAACAAACAAAAAAAAAACAACTCTTCAAATATAACATCTTTTGGGCCTAAATGTATGTTGAAATACGGTGGTGGCAGAATCATGCTGTGCCTTTCTTCAAGATATGAGATTAAACATGAAATAATGTAAAGAAAAAAGAAAAAACATAAAGGAGTGTAACTATTTTTTATAAATCTATGCTTATAATATAGATGTTCATGTTGCTAAACTCCATGTTATATAGACAATCAGTTCAATACAACTAAACTAATCAGAAAGAGATAAGATGTCAGGACAGTTTAACCATGTTGCCATGTCTCATCTCCCTCCCTTGCTTAACTTATTGCCTCACTCATTCAGCTCAACTGCAAAGCTCCCCAATCACAACCAATTTCGACCTTCCATGTCTGATTCTCCTCAACCAATAGCTTTTACATCACTGCTGATGGAGCCATCGGGCCAGCTAATTCAATTCCCTCTTGAAGGGAGGGAAGGGGTATGCGAGTGTGACCCAACTACATATTTCTCAAATTAGGCCTGCTGTCTATCTGTTTCGCTCCCCTGAGGGAGAACCGGAGAGGGCAGAACGCAGGACTCGTGGAGGAGGTGGAAAAGCGAGTGGGTGGGAGACAGAAGGTGACAGGTAAGGAAAAATCTGTTGCTGTCTCAAGGCTTTAAAGTCTCCCCAGCAGCGATTAATGACGTGCCGTTAACATGGAGAGGGCTTGAGTTTGACATGCCCCCTTTTGGCCCCTTCAAAGGATTCATGCGGGCTGGTGGAGGCGAAGCAGCGAGCCAACTGACTGTTCGGCGCTTCCACCTGAATGATGGGCTGGTGCAGACTCAGCTATCCGTTGATGCGGGTGATGGAGACTGTGAGCTTCCTGACTAAACGGGGATCTGTCGTCATCCTTCACAGCAAACCACAAACTGATTTTATTCCAAGCTTGTGAACTGAGGAAAACTGTGACAAGACAATGCTAAACAATCTAGCAGATGATAAATGCCAAAAACAATGACATGATGCTTCAGTGAGCCGCCAAATGGGAAAAGGCAGGTAGCAGGATATTAAAGGCACAAGTATGAATTTTGTAGATGCAGCTCGGATGGAGATATACATGTGCTATATTCATTTTAGAATATTTATTTAGAGCATTCGGCATCAGTATTTCAGATAATAAAACGCTGTATTTATTTATTTCTGCAGCTAACCCAGAGTGGAAGCATGCAGGCTGCTCCAACTTAAAATTTAGCAATTGTTTTTACAAATAGTTGAAAAAATGGAATCTATTACACCAATTTTACGGTACAGATCTGTAGTCTTATGTTCAGTGCATTTATAATCCTTAAAACGTTTTCACATTTTGTCTCTTTAAAAGCATGAATATTAATTATTCTAGTTTATAGGTGATACACTAACAGAAAATAGTGTGCAAGTGTAAAAGGGAATGAAAAATGTTTAAAAAATTATTCCTAATAAAAAGATGAAAAGTGAGGCATCCCCCTAAGTCAAGACTTCGTAAAACCACCTTTCTCTGCAGCTCCAGCAGCTGCATGACTTTTAGGACATTCCTCTATGAGCTCCGCTCATAGAGACAAAACAGCTCAAGGTTGGGTAGATTAGGTGTGTGGTGTCTGAAGAGCAATTATAAACACTTGCAACAGATTCTCAATTGGTGTCAGATATGAACTGTGTGTCATGAATATATTTTTTCCATCTAAACAATTACATGTGGCTCGAGGTCACTCTCCAATCGGAAGGTAAACTTTCAGCCCAGCCTCATGTTTTTTTGTAGTTTTCCAACTACTTTCCAATCAATTTCCGACAAAATATTTTGAAATCCCTCAATGTAACGTGATAAAATATTAAAAGGTACAAGGGACATGAAAACTTTCACAACGTACTTCAACATGTTCTCTTCCTATCAAGTACTTTCAAAAATGTATTTCTGAAAACTCTTAATCGGTGAAGTTTTATGACACTGACACATTTGAATTGCTGGAAAGGGAAAGTTCAGAATGGAACTGAACGTACTGTGTTCTTGGAGGGTTCCCAGGGTTCCACTTTGCTGACATCCTGCATATCCTGGAGTTGCCGCAATTGAGACAGTGTGTGGTGACGCAACGCCTCGTGAAGCGGCGTGTCCCCATCCTTGTCCTGCACGTCAAGCTTAGCCTCTGCCCGCACCAGCAGCTGGAAACAGAAAAATCATGAATAAAGAATGACCCCAACAGACAATCGGGCCGGAATAAGGCAACAAACACAGAATAACTTTAATTTTATGCTACGGTGCAAATGCCACAACACTGATTTATAGTGTTGCCATGTACAGTGGGCTTCAGTTTTGTTTTTTTTTTTAGTACCCTCTAATTATGGAGTGTACTTTTGTTTGTAGTCCACAAGATGGCAACGTGGCAGTCTTAATCCAACACACACATTTCCTCAAAGAGCATTCCCCTCCTCTTTGAGGCAGGACATCCAACCGTGTAAATTAAACAGAGGGCTGCAATCGTGTAGCTCTACTGCCTTTTGTGTATAGGAGAGGGAACTAGCAGATAACTGAAGAGAGCATGTTCACTTAGTGGCACAAGTGGGGCATTAAAAGATTAGAAGAAGTGAGAGAAAGAGAAGAAGAAATGAAATATAAAATACCAACCCGAACTATCTGAGTGTGCTGGCGCTCCACTGCAAGGTGTAATGCCGTCTGCTGGTTAACATTCTGAATGTCTAAGCTGGCGTTGCCCTGCGAGATGGAAAAAACAGAAGAATATAAGCATAATACCATCTGGATATGTGGACATAAGTCACCAGTGTGTAAAAAAAATTAAGGCTTTAGATAAAAAGAAAGAAAAACTGATTTTTTTTCTATCATGCAAAGAAACATTATTTTAGCAAGTAAAAGAGAAACAACTGGTCTGGCTTTGTGAGCCATGACAGCACCTTTTGTCATCCTGACTAGCAAAGTATCAACCAGCAAAACTGGAGAAAAATAAAATAATAAATATATTAAAAAACAGCATACTACAAAAAAAGAAAAATGCTTCATGTGATTTTCATTTCCAACTGCAAACGCATCCTTTGTGGAGATGTGGAGGAAAGATAACTATTGTGATCAGGCGGTGTGTAAAATCCCAACGTAATAAGACTGACTGGGAATCTGCAGTGCACCTAGAAGTGTGGTGCAGTTTCTGAATAGAAAGCTGAGCCATCACTGCGAACAAGCCCATTGCAGGAACTTAGAGGGGGAGAAAAAGCTGAAAGGTAGCTTGCACAGTGAATGCTCACACATCGGGATGTTGCAGCAACATTTCCGCCTTGCACCATATCCTCATTAACCCAGTTTTATCTTGATCAGGTGACTTTTCTGTAAACTCCTGTATGTGTTAGCCTTTAGGGAGCTAAACCTGCAATCTCTAAAGGGAGGAAAAAAAGAAAAGGAAGAGTATGAACCTATAATTGCAAGTGAAGGAGGATATGAGGGCCGAGCAGCACTAAAGGATATCCCTGGAGGCCATGTGAACCTTATGGATTCAATAAAAAAAAACACTGTTAAAGAAGATTCAACTGGTCTACAGCTTGCTGGCTGCAGGGACAGCAGCATGGACCACGTTCAATGGTCTTTTGTTGGCTGAAGTTAAAGCTTGGCTGATGCAGGCTGAATTACTGCTGCAATGCTGTTTTATACCAGTTCTAAACAGAGATGTCTAAACAGAAGGGGTTTAGATGTGTTTGGCAGCGGCCTATATTAGAAGTGATCTACTTTGATTTTTTTTTTTTTTTTATGTAACTTTTGTTTGCAAATTTAAATTGGATCAAAATCACAAGTTAGGGCTCAAATTCTGTATGTTCTGCTTTTTATGGATATTACACCGAAGGAATCTGATGGGCATTAGTAAAAAAAAAAACAGAAACCAGCCATGGATACATGATAATGTTGCTTGTTTAAAAATGAGTTTAGTACCTGGTGCACCAGAAGCTCAGCCACCTCTACATGGTTGTTGAGAGCAGCCAGATGCAGCGCGGTGTAACCGTCGTCCTTCTTCTCATCAACGATCCACGGCCTGGGCAGTTTGGACAGCAGCACACGCATAGCACTGCAGAACAAATAAATAATCAAGCAAACTAATAAATAAAAAAAATAAAAAGGTAGACAAATAAATAAGACAAAAGCAAAGTGCTGAGATGGACTCGGGGCTTCAATGCACATGAAAAAAACATTCTGAAAATTTAAAGACAATGAAGTGTTTTTTGATGGGAGGCTCCAATCTGATGTGTTACAAATCGTGTCAAATTTCTCATTTACAGCAAATACAATGCCTTGGAAAATTATTCATTCATGTGCACATCCTAAAATTTAACTACTCAAATTGCTCACAATTACCAAAAAAGAAAAATTCTAATGGTAATTGGTAGAAATGTTTTTCAAATATAGGTTTCAGAATAAAAGAGGGCAACATTTATATCATGTTTCTTTCTATTTCATATTTATGCACCATTTTTGCATTGCTGTATCACTAAAATTTGAATAAAAATACAGTGATGTTGTTCTTTGTCCAAATATAAAAGGTTTAGGTTTGGTTCAAGTTCAAGAAATATGAATACTTCTACAAGCCACTGTATCAGCCTCACTAACAAATTTTCCAACACACTTCGTTTCTTTCAGCCTTTATCTCCACACACAGATACAAAAACACCAAATCCGCTTTAGAAGTGGCTTTAGCAAGCATTATTTAAATCAGGTCCGAGAGCTATACGTTACTTTAATCTGTTTTCACATTTTAAATAACAAAACAAAAACTGCAATCTGTTGGTTTAGGTCCCGCAAGCTTGATTCTGACACATCTGTAAAAGTGACGGGAAGACCCAGAATATGAAAGAAGAGTGTTAATGGCTCAAGATTTTCACAATGAAACTGTATTTTTACATGAAACAATTTTAAATGTCATTTCTATAACAAAATTAACAGCAGCTTTAGACAACGGTAGTCATGGAAAATATGGCACACAGTGGATGGAAGCAGCCGAAAAATGTGTTAATAGTCAGAATACATAGCCAGTACGGTTTCCCTGCAGAGAAAAAAACTGTTACGATGAATATATTAGAGTCTGTTGAAGAGCTAAGATGGTTTCAGCTCTGCGTATTACCGCATATGTAAGGGCAGGTTTATGTATTTTCCAGGCACACAGTGCCATTTTATAGGTAAGTAACTACTGTACCTTAGCTTCAGATATTTCTTTTACAATATATGGGCATGTGGTTGAAGAGGAAATGACATTATAACACCATCCAAAGATCAAAGAAGTCAATTCTACATAATTCTCCCTCGTTGTGTATTTGGTGTTTGAGCTATTAAGTGTTTCTTTGGAAGGGGTCTCAAGTATCTGCAGAAGGCAGATACTCGATACTCATCAAGATACTTGATGGCAGTACTTGAAATCTGCAGATAAGCCCAACTAACACCGAGTATCTATTGTATTTTGGTAATCTGTCAAAAACAAAACAAAAAAAAAAAAACAAGCCAATCATCAAAATAAATCTTAAAAATAAAGAAAAATAGTACTTCCCCTAATTATCTATTGCTGGCACTGAACACAGAAAACTATTTTGTTAGTGTGCGTAGTATCCTTTAAACAATCATTAATAATAATCAGTGACATTAACAAATAAACACTAAAATATCAATTTTTTTGTCTTTGAAGTGATTTAAAATACATCTGGATTATCAACAAAAAAGTTTTCAACTTCAACTCAGATACATTAAAACATAAAATAACTTTGGTCTCAATATAGTCTGGTGGGACCCCAAACTTCATCTTCAAGAAATCGGATTTCTCGTTCTTAAGCTACACATTGTGGAATCTAGCATCAAAACAGTTTCTACTCCTAAAGTTAAACTCCTCAAATCTTATATTTTCTCTTTTTTTTTCCAGGAAGATTTTGAAATGTATGGGGTCAAAATCTAATAATAAAGAGAATGAGACAGAACTGGTCTAACAATTGAAAAAGCTGAACTTGAACCTGTCAGATTTGTCTCACAATGTTTAAAAGACCGCCAGCAGACGTAACTCAAACATGGTACAGGCCTGTTTGGATTAACAGCAAGCAACACATATGGAAAACAGATTTAGAGCAGGCATCTCCCTCCCATTTCTTCAGTGTAAGAGTAATTCCACTCCTCCTTCGATAGTGCGCTCAAGTGTCCATCACTGAAGGGCACAATGGTAATTACACAAGATTTATTTGTATTCACTCAGGTCTCTTCCCCTAATAGAAACAGAAGCTAGGGAAGGGGAAAATATCCAGTGTTTAAACAGTGCCGTTGAGAAGAGGCAGTGGTGTGGCATTGAAGGTCATTTAAAGGGTATGTGAAAAAACTGGAGGAGGCTGAACTGTCACTCTATACAGTATCAGCAATGCTGAAGAAAGCAAGACCCACTTTAGTGTTAAAGAAAAACAATATTCTAAACAGAGGAAAAGAAAGAAAAAATCATTCCAGGGTCAATTTGATTTAAACCTTAACTGATCTGCGATGAGAAGTATATATGTGAACACTCTTATGCTAATCAAGTCAAAACTGGTTTCAGTTATCTGCCAGTTTTGTTTTAATACGTGAAGCCATTTATCTCTTTACACCTGATCCTTTGTCTTCCTACTCTTCCTGCTTCAGCCTGAGGCCATGAATTCAAGCATGAGGTACAAAAGTAATATAAAATGTAAGGTGTATCCTGCCGTTAAGGTGTTAAGAGTACATCCAGGATATCTGATGAAGAAAAAGCCACAAAATGAACACAAAACGAAACGTTTAACAAATATTCCCTGTCTTGTTACATACACAGCGTACCTAGGAAAAGAATTAAAGTGACAGTGCTTACAGGAAAACTTCTGCCCTTGTTTAACCCTGAGTGCTCACACGGGGCATATTTTTGAACTGCGACAAAAAGGAAGCGGGTGATTTCCTCTGATATGGCTTTACGGCGCGCGCTGGAGTGTGTACGTAAGGTAAATAGGACTTCGGACAAATGAAACGAGCTCTGAGAAAAGGCCAGTGCTTGCGTAGTCACTAAATATTGCACTATTAAGAAATAAGGAAGGAAAGAAAAAATACCAATAGGACACTAAGAATCAAGATGGCTGGTTTTCTATGGATCTTTACTAAACGTATAGCTATTTCTTGAGAAGAGAGGAAGCATCATCCGCCAGAGGAGAGCGGAGGAAGAGGGGCAGGGACGGAAAGGGCAGGCAGTCAGCACCTCGGCTCATATAGAGCCTTGGTGGCTGGTGTACTGCTGCAGTGATGAACAGCGCAGCACACTGATCCCAGTCTTCCTCGCTCTCTCTCACCCTTTCTCATTGCACAGAGGCTTATACGCACCTGCATTGCTTGCAGCCATCTTCAGCTACTTAATGCAGAGATGCACTCCTTAAATTTGATGGCAGCCGCGCCCCTCCTGCCTGATCTCACATTCACCACGTGTCGCCACTGTTACAAAGAAAGCATTTGCTCGCATGCTGTCGATTTTACATCTCAGAGGGCACTTCAGGGTAATTTCATTTGTGGCTCACCCCTTGGGGTGGGAGCTGAGACTTAAGCAAGCAAGTTATTCAACAAAAAGCCACATCAGAGTCTTGCCTAAAGCTATTACATAAAACTTGCTCCCAGTGGCTAAAAATATCACTTTTTTAGCTTTTTTCCAAGGCGGAATAACAATACTACTAAACAATGGTTTTATTCAGTAGAAACAGTAATATTATGTTAAAAAATACCATTAGATTGGGGAAAATTCTCTATTAAATGTAAACCAAGCATCCAATTAATGTACAGTAGCTACTGTATCAAGGCAGATTGACATTTCAAACTTGCAGGTGTTTGCTTCTGCAATACAAGTCCAGACTGGCAGACTCTTCGCCATGTTTGGCGAATTGGGAAGACCGTAATACTAATACCTTTTTCTGGCACTGCTGCATTGCAGTTGAGTCATTTGGTGCAAAAGCAGAAAAGCAGCAGAATTAAAAATGAATAATGATTTTTAAATGTCATACGTATAAGATTTTAGCAATAACCATTAGGGTCTTGCGACATGTCATGGGAGGTAAATACAGGTGCATGTCAAAACATCACAATATTATTGTAAAACAAAATATATTTCAGTAACACACTTTGAAAAGTGAAACTCAAACTATCTGCATACAGAAATACAGGTATCACTTATTTATTACAGCTATACATGAAGATTGTGGCTCCAAGCTAGCAAAAGTTTGGAAGATTATAATACAAAAAGAAGCCTTATAAAAATATTTTTTATAAGGCTTCTTAAAAGAATTTTTAATCCTTTAAAACAATTCTTTCTCATGGGCTAGACAGTTCCACAGCAGACAGTCACTGATATTCTCTACAAAGAAGGTAAGCTAAAAAAAAGTCGAGTGCTTACAAAGTGCTACATTCAAGAATATAAATGGACAGTTGGGTGGGAAGGACTGGTAGAATAAAGGTGCTCAAGCAACAAAATGACTGCAGTCTTCAGGAGTAAGTCATGTAAAAGAAATCGTTTTTGATGTTTGAGGTAGCGTGCATTCAATCAGTAAATCATAAAATACAATGCTGATTGATCAAAATGCAATGTGGCAAAAAACTAATACAGCACATCATCTGAATAACCACAACGTGCATTATCCTTGAATATTTTATTACACAAGTCTTTCACAGTCAAAATATATTTTATACATATCCAAGGCAGGAAAAGTATAAGAACCCTTTCTTCAGTGTTGTTGATTCCTATATTGGCTTTTTTTTTGTTTGTTTCTTTTTAGTTTGTTGCATGTCATGTTCAACTTTTCTAAGAATAACAATTTTGGGTTTTCATTAGCTATGAGCCGCAATAACAAATTTCAAATTTTCACATATGACACTGTATGTGCAATAAATCTAGATTTAAGATTTTACTTTCTGGAAGCAAAATATTGAAGTAACTTTATTATCAAAATAGTAAGTAAAGTTTATTTATAAAGTGCTTTTCACAGACATAAAATCACAAAGCTCTGTACAATAAAAATCAGCCTTAAAACATAAAATATATTCTAATTTACTGTGACAGACATTCACATGAGTTTAGATATTTGCTATGGATAAGAATTATATAGAAAGGCATTTTGTCTTAGAAATGAACATTAAAACTGATCCTGTGGTTATTTTGAATGGAGGAGGAAACTGCTATAGAAACCGAAAGGTAGAGGTAGGCGGTAAGTAGGAAAGGTGATGGAATTGGGTCACCCTGGGAGAGATCCTAACAGTCCCTCAGGAAAGTTGGACTTGCAGCCCATCTTGTTGTTTTTGGCTACAATTTGTCACTGACTGGTACAATGACATCCTCAGGTTCTGCGTACATCAGAATTTGTCACTGCATGAAAGAGAGCCGAAAGCGTGAACATGTTTAATTGCGTTTCTCGAACGCTGAGGTTGACGGGGCCCTTCTGCCGCCCTCGCCAGGCTGACAGCCATCTGCGTGATGGTCAGTGTTTCCTTGCTACAACTGGAAGTGAGGAGAATAACTTGGGGAGGACAGAGCAGAACTGGAACAATCAACAACCAACAAGAGATTAATGGCTGTGCACAAACATATGGTTGCTCTGACGCGGAAGACGTGTTTGGCATAACATCTTCTAGTAAATACGGCTCCTAGCTCAAGATGAGAGGAAAATTCCGCATTGGAAATAAATTGCCAAAAAGCTCAACTTGTCTTGAGAAAATGAAATGCTCTATAAAACAAACACTGAAAATGAACAGATATGCAAACAGACTCTTCCATCAAAAACCAACACTCTAATCCAATGTGTGCAACTAATTCAAGCCCAGCTTTATTCCTTTTTCCTAAATGAATAGACTTTGCATTTAGAAATTCAACACAGATACATTCTAATGGAATTTCAACTTTACAATATCACAATACATTTTTTATCCATAAATTCTGAATTTTTAAAAAATCCAAAGAGCACCAATTGAGGATTTCTGAGGGTATGGAGTAATTACAACTGAGGAAATTAGTCAAATCTAACAAAGTCTTTGAGACTGGCCTAAGATTCCAGTTTTAGCCTTCTCTTTTAAAGACACAGAGTGCCTTCTTCGAACAGCCTAACCAGATGACACAACTTCGGACGATACATGTGGTGTCAGCTCATTCAAGACTGGATCAATACTTCCAGGTCCTTTGAAATAGTGGGCCTCATCCTGTATAAATCACTCCCAAAGACAGGAAACTACTTTCAAACAGAACCCCTTCCCTCCTTTCCACTCAGAGTTAGGAGATGCTCTTCATCATGTGTGACTCAGAGTCCCTAAGTCACCAGCTGCTGGGAGTGCTGGTTGTAAAACTGCTTGGCAAATAAAGCACATTGCTTTGAATGAAAATATTTCACATGGTTATATGGAAATAGGTTTAGGATAAACAAAAGTTGAAACTGAACGGTTTCAAAGTGACGCGATAGATGATATAACACAATTAAATTACAAGATCCGTTTTCAAGAGGCCTCCCAGAGGTATCTGCCATCCTGCTGTCGGCAGAGAGAAGTAAAGGCAGGAAGCGTCCAGGTTGGAAGTGCTGCAGAAAGCCGAGGACAAGGACCTAACTGACATCGCTCAATAAAAGAAGCTTTCATTAACATACTGTGAAGAGAATTATTCCCTCTCCAATGTGACCTTCCCCTGCCTGCCTGTACCTGAGAGAGCATGTGTTTATTATAGACTATTTGCATGCACAGGAATGGGTGTATACATTTCTATGATGTTTATAGTCGCTGGACTATTTGCTGTTGCCTTCAAGGTTGTGTTAAAAGCACTTGATTCGCTTTCAAACATCCCCACTTGGGTTTTAATGGCTACGAGAGTTAGTGAGGAGCATAAAGGCTTAGGTTTAATTAAGCATAAATCACTTGCTGATGTACGGTGTCTTGATACATGACAATGTATTCTAAAAAAAAAAATAAAAAATTGAAAAAAGGAAGAAGCAAGAGTCCAAGATGCCTATTGATGCATTAGTTTCTAGTTGCTTCAAGCTTACAAAATTATGTTACCAGATAACATTCTAATTATACTTGCTTTGAATTTAACTTCCTCACCTTTATACCACGATTGACAGCAGATACTTATGATACACATAATTTACCACCAAACATTTGGCTTAAAGGGAGTGAGGAAACGCAGATTAAAATGAAGAGACGCCTACATGACCTAGAAGTTAAGAAATTTGCTATATAGCATTTTCTCAATGCAAAGACTCAGTTTACACAGTCGATGTTTAAGCCATTTTTCATCTCGGAGTAAAAAATAAATAAATAAATAATGGTGCTGGTCCATCTAAATGTTGAGCATAGTAGCCCACAAGGAGTAGAGTTTCCTTTACTGTACGATCAGTGTTGTCCACAAATGAGTTAAAGAGGCACATTAATGGGTGGAGCTCATAATTCTTGTAAACTTAGAATTGATCTGTAGTATTTTTCAAGTTAGTAACTTGGAGAGAACTTAGCTCATTTAAAATTTTATTTAACAGGGCTCTGTTAGCAGGTGTTTTTGGAAGGTGTTTTTCAGTGACAAACTGGATATTTCATGGGCAAAAGGCTGCAACATCTCCCCTCATGCTGCATATTCAGTGTTTACCAGGTGTCCGTGTGTGTGGGAAGCACTTTGTAAGGATCCATATTTTAAATTTAGGAATAATGTCTATACCTACTTTAAACCTAACTTTGCCACCTTTGGCTTCCCTTTATAAGTGAGGACATTAACTGAAGACTCAAGTTCCTAACCTTAAAACTATCAGGTAACAGAGAGGGCATTTTTGCAGCCTAATTTTTTTTTTGTTGTTGTTGTTTATGGACAGAAGATGGAGCAGAGAAAAATAAAGAAGGTGCAGCTTTAAAGTCTTCTCTTTGACCATCCTGCAGGTGGGTAACTAGAAAAAATGCAACATTTTTTATTTAATTTAAATTATTAAATAATTTAAATGAAAAAAATATATATTTTCTCTGCTATTTTGCTTAAACATAATCAAGACTTATTACAGAAGAACATCATGGTTGCATTACTCCCTAATTACTAAAATGTTATAAAGAGGGCCTGAATTTACTCTGACTTACCTGTAGAAAGTGTTTAAAAAGATTGAATGATTGAATGCTTTCAATAAAAACAATTAAAATTTTTTGTTTTAGGCCTTTTTTTCTATTACTGTGGGTTTTCAACAGTTCATTATTTGTATAAAGAGTAAAACAAAACTTCTGGGTGTCTTTGATGGTTTCTTAGTTACATGAAATTTGAATTTTTCATTCATATTATTGTGTGCATGCTTTTTAAAAACCTGGATTTTATGTTTTCTGGTGGACAAAGCAGTATGTGTTTCATCACAGAGGAACTAATCTGTAAATAGAACCAAGGAAGTCTGGGGTTTGCAGAGGAGGAGAGAATTTAGCTTCTCTGAAGGTCCTTCGATCGACAGCCACTCTGCAAGCGGCCCACTGTCACAGTATGGGAAGACAGTCTGAGAGGGGGCCATGATCTACGGCGTCATGACAAATCTACCACTTTAAATCAACTCTCTCTGCCCGGTGCACCCAACACACTTACCTTTTAACACTTACTGTCTTTGGTGGTTCCTTAAGGGAAACAGAAAAACGTAAATAACCCTATGCATATAAACAAGCTGTCCAAACGCAGCTGATGAGTTGCACTTCTTTGGCTGTTAAACTGCAAGGCACATCAGCTAAAGAAAGAAGCTGGGACTGAAAAATGAGTTTGTTAATTACAATCTATTGTTTGGTGTGGAGTAGAATGTGGATCAAAGGATCTTGTATCAGCTACTGCCTCTCGTAAAAACTGAGACAACAGGCCATATGCTTCAGAATAGCACAGAGAATGTCTTACAGAAACTTTGTACCAGCAGGAGAATAGAGACGAATGGTTGTACTGTACACTGAGCTTTTCAGAAACTACTACAGATTCTTCAAAGATCCAGAATGGTGATCAGGAATTATTAATCAAAGTAACTTGACCATTTCCTGATAATTTACCACAAAGACTTGCATCATCTTGTGAGTCTCCACGCGCCTGTGTGCTAAAGATGCCGAGAAACCAATCTCGGTCCTCTCTGACCTGTCATAATGCATTTACATGGGGCCACTGACTTCAGTGTCCGCACAGGTTACCAAGGTAACATGGGCTGCATTATTCAGCAGTTCTACTTGGTTTAGATCTGAACACACTGGCCTGAATGTGTCCCTCAAAGCACATTAAGGTTACAAATACTCCACACACACAACACTTGTAGACGATTGGACACAGCAGACGTGAAACTGTAAGTGAAAATAACAATATGACAATTTCACCCACATGAATCCCACTCATAAACTAAGAAACTTGTACCACTCAAAATAAAAAAAGTGTGTAAAGTGTAGTGTGCTCTGTATTCACCTCCCATTACTCTGATACTCCTAAATAAAACCAAGTGCAAAATTATTAGGCCTACATTTGTACATTGCCATGTATATCCATTTCAAATAATGTCACTCTTTTTGTGTTTATTACTGCTCAAAAGTTTACTTTATAGAACTTGTAACATTGTAGTACAACTTATTTGTTTTGACGGCACAATAAACAGCACAATCAAGTAACTAATACCTTCAGTTGTTATAAAAATGCTGAATAGGTCAAACGTAACTACCATGAGTTGCACTTCTTTGATTGTTGAAAAAATTAAAACAGTGGCTCTAGAAAGTAACAATTTAGGATGCTAAACAGGGACACAAACCAGTTGTTAATGAATAAAATATTTTAAAAACAATTTTCCTTTCATTTCACAATTATGCACCTTATCGTGTTGGGAGTCACATAAAATCGTGTAACGCATTAAAAAGTTTGTTAAAATGTTTATACAGTATGAGTACTTTTGCAAAGTGCTCTATTTAGAGCAAAACACGAAGTTTTGACCCGGGTACATAAATTAGGATCCTTAGGATCATTGAGAAACCTTCACTGCAGGATGTGTTAATGCTAATTGTACTCCGTCGCCATCATCATGATGTTTATATAAAAGCAAGCTCCAAAAAGAAGAAGAGAGAAAGATAATAACACAATATAAAAATCACAGCATGCAGCACGACACCTAACAACCTACTCAATAACACCGTTTGGTCGGCTTGCGGGTTGTTAAACCATATCTACAAAAATGCAAACTGTGTAATGAATTTTATATGCATTCACTCAGCTAAGACTAACGTGATCCCCTTTTGTTAAAATCTCATAAAAAGTAAAATAAATAATTTCACTTATTTCGGTGCGTCAGGTAAATAGATAAACTACACAGTTTTTAAATGGAGGGAGACAGCATTAAAGATGCCTGACAGCTGGGCTGTAGTAGTACATCACCTCACTCTGTCATATTTATTGCCTTCATTGCTGGAGCTCTTAAAGTTGTGCAAATAAATCTGGCTCTTTCTAGGTTTGTCAGGAGAATAAAAATTCCATTGGTGGTTACATTGCAAGCTTTTCTCTTTGTATCTTATAGCCACTTTCCCAAAAGCTCTTTATGTCCTTGAGTTGTTTCAGTGAGGGCTTTAACCTCCACATCCCACCGCCACACATCCTTCTATTCCAATATTCTTCCTTTTACTCTCCTCTCTGTCCATCTATCCCTCTGCTCCCCTCATCCATCGCTTGCACAGGATGTGCTGGTAGTCAGGACTCATTGCTTAAGCATGCCACAGGACAAACAGAGCATTACAGCATGGGTGAGCTTATCTATTGGCTCAGAGCCACACTGGCCCAGCCCTGAGAGGTCTTGTGGGCACTCTGATTGGCCACCGGGGGATTGGGGCATGTGTAAGCTTGTCCTCTGGCTGATCTGCTGGACTGGCACCAGCTCTCTGAGAGAGCTGGGACACTGGTAGAGCATCTACTAGTGGGGGACTTTTCCGCTCACAGTGGATGCTGCAGCAACCTGGCACTCAGGCTTGCTGAATGAAGCGGTCGCTGCACTACAGATGGTGCTCTAATCAAAGAGTATCTGTACAGCAAGACAACACAGAGCCTAACCGAACAACTGGGAATAGTAACATGCAGAGGATAAATAAATAATTAGGTAAAACGGCAACAGCAGGATTAATTGTTTCAGAATACATAGTGTGCTTCAGACATGAGCAGGGATGACATTCTCACAGTATGATAATCTTAAGAGGTGTACTTACTCAAAATGTCCAGCATGATCAAACTGCTTTGATTTAAAAAGAAGAAACCAACAACAGTTCCTACTTCCATTAGACAAACATAAAATATTGATAATTGCAGCTATATTAATGTTATCTAGCAAAAAATGTAGAATAAAACCTAAATTTGCTTTAGTTGTAAAGGTGTTTTTATGCTGAATAATGATATTGCTAGGGCTTGCAGAGTGTATTACAAATTTCATTATTGTCATATCACTGTAGGCAAAATCAATACCACAAAGAACTGCTTCAACTACAACTATGAGCTTATTATACAAAAGCCATGCATTCGGGGTCTCCTCGTTATGATTTAAGGTAATTGGTGACCTTTATATTGCAGCACAAAATTATTTTTCTGGTAAAAGTCAAAACTACAAGTTGTTATTTTGCCAAGGCAGGTGATTTAAGATGCAACTTTCCCAATAAAACCATGTTGCTGAGATGAAAATAATACATTTCATTTCCATTAGCTGGATATGCTACTCTCCTTCTGACGTCTACGTATGCAATCAATACAAAGCAAAAGGACATTAAAATTAGGGATGTAACAGCACACAAAAATCACAGTTTGGTTCATACTTCTGTTTTAATGTCAGGCTTCAGTACGGTTTTGGTTTACTTCAGGCAAGAGAAACAAATAAAAAGTGTCCACTATAAAACTGATTGGAGGTTTGGTTTCACTTATGGAATTGTTTTGATATTTATGCAAGCCAGTGTACGAGATGTACTTGAATGCACCATAAAATTGCAGCTGCTAGGAAATCCCCTCTGGTCAGAGGGACTCATCAAGCCAGTACAAGAGTGTTGTTGTTGGGCTCCAGTACTTTACAGCCCTAAACATTGCTTACTACTATACAGTAGGACAAGTATAACATACTGATGTTAGATGTTTAATCAGCCAGTTATTTAAAACAACAAAAGCGATAGTTGGCGCTACTTTAGTGTTTCCACACTGTGACTATCCATGCCGTTGGATCACAAATCTTTACAAACCTGTCTGGCTATATTTGCTGATGGAAAAAGTACAGAGGTCTTATTTCAGCCAGTTGAATGGTAGTGCACGACTACAAGTGAGGGAGCGGCGGAGATGCTCCATTCGACTAGAATAAACTAATGTTTATTCTAAAATCCATCTCATAAGAAGGATTTTAAACAATAGGAACTATTTGGTTAAAATATCTTAAGAGGTTTTAATTTTAAAACTTTGGTATGCCTTATTGGCAGTAATCAATGCCTAGCATCCAATACATTCTTTTATTTTGATTTTAAGGATTCCATGATTTTTTTAATTTTTTTTTATTTTACAGAACTGAACATTTATTACTTTTATCTGTGTGCAGGTACAGAGTGTAGGACTTATGGGGCTAAATGAGGTTAGGTAAATCCTCTGTGAGTAAAGCATATTTCCTGTCAATAGAAGCTTAATAGTTTGAGTCATCACCAACGTCTGCATTCTCGCTCATTGAACTTTGAAGTTCAATAAAAAAAAAGAAAAATAAGAGCAGGTTGAGAATAAGAATTCAGCCTGCACAGTATGCAAGTGTTCACAAGTAGCTGACGTGTGTGCAAATAAACCGTAGATAATGATCCACGTTTCACAGACATGCGACTTTATAAAGCTTTACAGAGAACTGTTATTCATTCAGTTTGCATTTCACTCAAAATAAAAATATTACGTGAATAACGTATGGAGGAAGATCAGAGACAAAAGAGACAGACGAGCTGTTTTTCTGCAGTGAGGCTCAAGGGAACAATGTGCTGCTGGATCAGAGAGCCTAACTGCCATCGGCTTCCCCCTACAGCACCCAGGTAGGTTGGCCCATTCATAAATCATTTTTATTCCTTCAAGTGCTCAGCGGCTTTACCTCTTCAAATGATGCACCGTGTTAAGGGATGAGGAGGCAAACGAGGGGGGGTGTGGGAAGGAAGGGAAGGAGATGCAGTGATGGAAGAGGTCTGACAACATTAAAAAGGGCTAAATCTGAGAGTGCGCTTTCAGTAGTGTCCAAATTAAAAGGCAGGCTTCTTTATTGAACACAGACATTTTACAAAACAGTCTTTAGTATTTGTTTTGCTTTGTGGAAGAAAGAGGAAACTTTATTCCACATAATGACCAAAGTAACTGAGTGATGGGGAAGTTCAGTCACTCAGACAGCCGTTACTCACCTCCAACATATTGATTAAACACTAAATTGGCCTAAATACCACACAACAATGAGCGAAGGTCAGGGTTTCAGACTATAACCATTGTGTTGTATTTTCAGAACACTTTGAGGAGCAGCAAAACATTAAATGTACAACTCTACCAGAGTTATATCAACCATCTATTTTTTTCTAATAATACATCGGAAGAAGCAGAAGGACAGTAGGAAAGGTTTGTCTCATGCATGCATGTTATATTAGTGGCATGATGGGTCAATTTTTTTTAAGAGGGTTCAAGTGTCAGGAACTCTGGGAAATAACTTACAGTCTTAAATTTCCAAAGTGACCCAAATACAACCCCTGAAGTAAATCTGCTAAAGATTTGTTGGATTGCCAAAACCTTTGGAGGTTATGCAATACACTCACAGTAGAACATCCCAGACACAACAAGGTTCTGCTGGCCCATGCTGCTTCGATGGTAGATACAGGATTGTTAAAACTCCCAAATGTCTGCGAGTGAATATAAATTCATTTGGGAATTTTAACAATCAATTTAAACTTATGTTTTTTACTGGACAGGATGATGGTGTAACTAAAATCTTCACTCATTTGGGTCCATGAACTTCACTTAATGTATATATTCTTTATGCCATACCCATAACATTTCTTTATAGACCATTCTCTTTGGTAGAAATGCTGGAGTTCATTTAAATTGGTTGATTTCCTGACATTTTTTGGTTCACAAAAAGTTCACAAACTTTTAACAGTGTTGAGAGGACATACCAGGACACAAACCAATGAAAATGTCCATTTCTGATAGAAATGGACATAGTGGTCAAATGCCAGATAATGTACCAGAATCATGTTGATGGTAACAAAAAGTGTTTAAGTTTCCCTCTACTTCCTAAGAGACATTTAACCAAATATGGTGTGAATAAATTTGAACTTGTATGTATAATTTGATCAAGTTGATGCATGTATAAATTAAACTTGTATTATTTAATACAAGTTGTACGATTATTTGGAAAACATACACGTGTAATCAACGGAGTGTATGTAAACTTTTGAGAAGCATCATGACATTTATGTTTCTGTAAACATTCTATTCATTTCCAAGGAAATTTTTACTTTTTGAGTATAATTAATGCAAATGGTTGATCCTCATGAATACTTTCACATTGCCATGGAAATAGATTTTAAAAAGTACTCATAGAAAGCAAATCCTGACCTAACGTTCATCCAATGAAACAAAACATCCATTAGTAGACCCTTTAGACCCTTTTCTTATTGATCGATTAACTGCTCAGCTAAACATTCAGCCTGCACTATTCATCATGGAGGGAAGACATAAGCCATGCTGTTGTGTTTCAGCAGCAGATGGGATGGCGGGATGTAATTGAGATTAAACTGGTGGGTTGGGTGGCTACAACAAGCAGAGTGGAAACCCAAAGAGGGAATAAACAACGCCACAAGGGCATCCTCAGTTGAGATGGTAATGCAACTGGATAGAGGATAAAAAGCACAACTTAGTGAGGAGGAAAAGGCTCCCAGGAAACTAACTTTTGGTTGAACTGTAATTAACTGTTATTAACTGGTTCACTCTACTTAGGGATTTATCATTTCTTGCTAAAGCTGTACATTTATTAAATTTGTTCTAACTGCAATCTTTAGCTAAAGTTGAACTGAAGCTTTTGGTAGGGTTTTTAAAAGAAACCTGAACAATTTTAATACTTCAATTTTAGGTTTTAGAAAGTCTCAAACTGGGTCTTAACTTGTAACATATGGCAAGATCTTAAATGTGTTGAAGTTCCGGCTAAGGGATCTCAGTGTTATTACACTGTGACAAAAATGGAAGGGCTAGAGGTTATCACTCAAAGAGCTTGTGTCCCGAAAATGCCGCTTTGTGATTTGTTTTGGAATTTGAATTCAAATTACCTTCTGCCAGTTATTTAACCAGTGGAAGGTGTTTTTAGTTTAACAAGGTCAGGCTTAAGAACAAGGATTACAATGGCTGGCTGAAACCTATCTTCAAGACAATTAGAGGAAAAACACAATGGGTGTGCAATATGTACACATGATATGAATTATTTATCAAATATTGCTATTTATTTACTGTATTATTTTAATTGTTAGAATTGATCCCTGTCAACACAGAACTATTACGAAGTGTAACAATTTCAGAAAAAAAAACACATATGGCTGAAGTTTATTAAAAAATCTACCTGTTTCTGCTACAAGACATGCATTTGTCAGCAAATTTATATTTTGTGACTTAATGATATCTTTAATTTTAATTACAAGGGTCTTAGAAAGGTCACACTGAAAATTAATATGTTTCTTCTTAAACAAAAACCATCAGCTAAATAGAAAATTAGATATATCCACTGGCTATACACCCCTGAAAATATTGCAATAACAATAAACACTAGTAGTGGAAATTAGCAAAAATGACTGACAAATTTTAACAAATGCCAAATATATATTGCGTTTGAATCTAAAGTCCATATTGATCTTCTCTAATCCCCATTAAGAAAAAATCTGCCTTATTTTCGACTGTGACTAGGTTCATTTGGGAATTTCAAATGACTGTGGAATTGCTGAAAACTTAGCAATTTAAGAACCGTAGAATTGCAGGACTAATTTTAGGCTCATGGAAAGGCCAATCAATCAGACCCGATTCCCATATGATTGCATGAAAGAGCATGCTAATGCTCATTTCTTGCCAAGACATGATGCTATTTGCTTCAAACAGCAAGCAATCTCATAAAGAGGACCTGTGTAGCAGCATGTGGAGGAGCCGACAGGAAACTGTAGGTATAAAAGGAGTAGAGAAGAGACTGAAGAACAAGGGAGGGCAAAGAGGACATTGCTCCTGTACAGAATGAATGTGCAGCATGATGAGACCAACTAATTAAATAGATTCTTCAGTGGACGCGCCTCGGGAAAGCTTGAAAAAGATACTTGAAAATTAATGAGAACTCAAAAAAGGAGAAAGCAATCCAAACTTTCCAGCACCTCGGAGGTGAGACTTCCGCCCGTCTTCTTGTGTCCCCAAAAACACAATAAGTAAATTAATACATCAGAAAATATTTTATTTTGTTCCAAATTGCGCATGCTTCTGTGTTTGATCCCCATTTCACCAATGTGCACGCACTCTAAGTTTAGCAGTGATAAAACAGAAGATCTACCACAAGCAGTGAATTCCAACTCTATTTTAAAAAAAGGAGAGATAGAAACCTGGGGTGAGTCAAAAGGACACAGAGAGCAAGAAGGTGGTACCGGAGAAGTCAGTAAAGCTGGTGGTAATGATGCAAAACAGGAGACAAGGGGGAGGGGGAAGGGTTTAAGTATATACAAGAGGAAGCACGAGAAGACCACTTTATTTGGAGCTACTAAAAATAGCGCAGCAAATGGTAGCGGGGTCCTATCTGGCCTAGCGCTGCTCTCTCCTTCCAGGCGGGTGGAATCGATGGGCCGGGAGCTAGCTGCATGAGAAGTTTCCCGGAGCCTCGGTTGGGAAGGTGGGGGACCGGAGTGGGTGGGGCAAGAAGAAGAGCAGAGTGGGAACTATTTTTTGCACTGCTTGACTAAAAATGGTCAAGGGAGGTAGTGAGACAAGACACAGGAGCAGCGCGGCAACATGGAGCTGAGGCGTGTTTGAAATGCTTGGCTCTCTACAAAGTGGTCACCATTCAGTAGAGTCCTCCACACTCTGAGGGGGAAACGGTAAACAGGTTTAAAGAAAACTCATACAATGCACACGCTACATTGTGGGAACACTAAAATTAAAATAAAAAAATTGTACATGATCCTGGTTATGATCATTTTAATATTCTTATTTTAACAATCCAGATGCTAGAATTATTCAAAATTACTCTCACTTTAAGGCAACAATAACAAAAGCAGAGAATACACTGATTACATGTTGGTATTTGCATGAATGATTGTCTTTTAAAGGATATCTGACAAACCAGTATAAACCGCCTGCTGTGGAAAAGCCAGTGCTGATGTAAAAGATGGCGACACAACAAACCGGTTTCAACGTTTCCAAATTAACCCCAAAGCAACGAATCAAAGTGTTACTGATTCCAGACATCCTTCTTCACAAACCTACGGATGAGATTACCGTGTTGTTCCAGAAAAAAAAACGCTGAAATGTTAGAACATATTGATTAGCAGAAAATTTATTATATGTTGTTATAATATTGTGTTTTTTTTTTATTTTTACATAAAAAAATTAACTCAGGAATTTCAATGTGATATTTCTTATATTTCATTAATAGGCAACACCAAATATGCTACATATATATGAGAGATAGATTAAAAATACACGTGTTTTTCTCCAGATGACTTTTCACGTGCTTCTGTCACATTTGCTCTCAAATGTTTTGTAAACTCTCTGATCTAAATCTGCTGCACAAAGTTCCACTGAGGAGCAGCAGCAGAGTTCAGGAGCAGGATGAAGCTCCGGTGCTTACGGAGTGACGATGGAAGAGAAAGGCAGAGTGGGAGAGTGGCTGCTATACTTTCTGCTTCCTCAACTGATCAGGGCATCCTCCCAGTTTTCTTCCCTTAGAATGCATATGATGGGAAGGAAAATGCTGCAGTTTTTTTTTTTCCCACCCCTTCTTCAACAAACTGCAGCTCTGCATCTTCCTCCACTGAAGGTATGAGTTATGTGCGTGTAGGAATGTATACATGTATATATGTGTGTGCCTCTTCCTCCTTTTTTTTTCCCCTCCTTCCCTCTCTGACTGTAGCACTCAACCCGCCGTCATCCCCCACACCGCCACCGCCTCCCCCCAAACATAGAAGCTGAATCAGCGAGTCAGGCGTGCACCCGGCACACACGATGGCTGCAGCAGCTGGAGCGCTCTCTAGGTCATTATGGCTCTCTTCACTACAGAAGAGGAGGGGAGGAGAAGAGGAGCCGCACGGATGAAAAAAACTGATTTGACAGGTAATATATACTGTTCTTTGGCTTTTGGATGGAGTTTACCCCTGATGGGCCTTGACGTCTCCCGTCCCATCTCTTGCCTCCCTTCTTCTTCGGACGTGTTAGGCGCATGGTTCGCCTCTGAGCCGCATAGCCGAGAGAGGGAGTGGAATGTACCGTTCTGCAGCAGCATCACCAGGACGCAACTTAACCTGAGAAAGCACCTTTTGGGGCTTTAATCGTCTCTCGCGCTTGTTCCTCTTATCTTTAAAGAACAATAAATTAAGGCTTTATAAAAGGAAAAAGTATGGACAAAGAAGATGCAGGTGGACTCGTAGAAATAGAAGATGGGGGAGTTGCTATGGTCCACATGGATTTTATCCCAGTTTTTTGCACTCTCCACTCTATCTCCCTCATCTTGCACCCCCCCCCCACTCCTCCTCCCTCTGTTGTCTTGCTCGCTCTCGCTCTCTTGTATTCCTGGCACTGGCCGGACATGCTGCAGCAGCAGAGCTCTTTGGCTCATTAGGCTTCATGGTTGCAGCTCTGCTGCTATCTAATGACGGACTTGTTAACTCAGACCTGCACGGGTGCGGAGAGACGATGCACCCTCTGCATCCGGCAGCTTTTGCAGATGTCTTGCCTCAAGGATTCTATAATTACATCGACTTTTGAAGTGTTGTTTGAATTTCTTTTTGAATGTTGTTTATACTTTTTTTTTTTTTTTTACTAAAAACACTGGGTGTGGGTTTGATCTCCGGAGGTAAGTTGCCACACTTTCAGGACCAAGGTGTGCTGACGGGGGCAGAAGGATGGAATGTGGGGACCATAGAGGCAAAAGAAAGTATCAGGAGTAATGAGCAGCGGGCAGGTCATGAGTCCCGGGTGGGAGAAAAGCGGATTGACGGCACACAGCTGTGAGCAGTGTCATACAGATGTGCATGGAGGGAGGGGGACAGGCGTCTGAGGAGAGGGTCAATTTTGGCAGCAGCGGCCGGCTGAGTAGATGTGTGTCACGGGATAAACCTACAGCAGTCGGGCTGTAACCCAGTTTCCCCACTCCTCCTGCTGTGGGCTAGGCAGGGCATGCAGGGTACATGGTACTGCAGCAGACACAGCAAGCGCCCGGCTAATTCGCTGGTCTGCCCCTGTGCGCGTAGGAAGGAATTTCACCATCCCTATCTCCATATGCGCTCACCCTCTCGGGCAGCTGTGACATTTCCTAAACAGAACGTCACACCTTTCGGACCGGGCTTCTCCACCTTCCCAGCCCTATCTTTGTGCTGAGAACAGCTGTCACCTCCGCTCACACCTTCTCTCATTATTATTCCAAAACCCTTCCACTGCAAAAGCATTGCACCACTGCTCCTTAATTCAACTCTCTGCCACACAGTTTCCCAACTTTAAAAACTAAGCTCCCATAACCAACTGCCTTAGTGTTCAGCCTGATGGTCAGTTTAGTGTGGTGAGAGGCAGCGTCAACTTGTGGAATGTGCAGGTTTGGGGGTAAGGCCTCATTAGCGTGGCTGCTGAACAGTTCTCACTGCCATGCAAATACTCATTGATTTGCTGTGCAACATAAGGTCTGGTTCATGTAGAAAGGCAGACTGGTGAAATTGAGTGAGAAAGCATAACCATGTAATGATGATCTATGAAACGAGGGGAGAGAGTGAGAGTAAAGGGGTGGGCAATTTGGCAGGGAGGGGGGTGCACCGAGGACCAATCCACAAGTGCTGAGTGGGCATTAGCGGCTTCATGTGACCTATGGCCTGCCCGCACGCCTAAAGCCCAAATCCTGCTCACAATAGCTTCCTGTTCAACTTGGATCACCATCGTTTTCAAACATCAGCAAGCACTCCAGAAAGCCACAGGGGGGACGCCGCTGACGCAAGTGAGATAAGGGACCGGCGTTAGAGTTGTGCATACTGGTGCAACAGCACTGGGACAGAAAATGATGTGAAAATTGGGGCAACAAAACCACAGCGAAGTAGTCAGATTCGCATGCAAGTGGGCGGAGAGTAGCGGAAATGTTCAGTCCATCAGCGGGACCCTTCATATATAGGCACATCGACGCTGCTGCCAGGAAACATCAAACACTGGAAACTCCTACTCATGATAATTCATGAACTTTTTTTTTTTTTTTTGCTGTTTTGTTTCTTCAAGAATTCCCACCCGTAAAATATTGCAACTGCTCTCCTCTCAACCTTGCAGACCAGTCTCAGCTGCCTTGAGGACAAGCATTGGGATTTGTCGGGACGGTCGACTATGGTATGGACTGCAAAGTTTCTGTTGCATTCAGGGGCGGGGGGACAGACTGCTCAGCCTTACATGGCAACCAAAGGAAAGCCTTGAGTGTTGAACTGAATTTACACTCAAAGTCACCTTACAGTGCACACTACCATACTTGGGAGAGGGGAACAGTGGGAGAAAAAAAACAAAAAAAAACATTCTGCTCCCAACTTCCTGACCTTGGCAAAAAAAAAAAGGTGAGAACGCTTCAAAAAGATTACCTCCTCGGAGTACATACTTCTTTATGTACCCATATGAACATATGAAAGCTATGGAATGTAAAGAAGTATGTATTCTTGGTGGGTGCAAGTCCTCGTTCTGAAAATGTGTTTTAAAGATGTTTTGCTGCTGTTTTTTGATTCTTTGTGTGTCTATATAGGATAACAATGTAAAGTTAAGGAGAGGGCGGGGGGGAAGAGAAAGCGCGCTAAGCCTCATACATTAGCTATACTGTCTCTAGGCAGCTTCACTGCAGCAGTAATCGCTGTAGGGAACTTAATGCTTTCCCAAACTAGCTGACTTGGCCAATAAAAAGCTCTCATCCAAGATATACCGACAATTGATTGGGTAATAACATAAGTTAGCATAAAGAGGTTGAAATTCCGTCTCGAGCTTCTTTTGACAGCGTCAGGTAGCGGTTTTTGCCACCTATGACAATGTGGAGATTCCTTGTGACCTTGCTGTATAAACTGGGGCCTCCTTTCATTCTTGGCTGATTTTGCTGCATTACAGCTTCTGACAGTCAGCCAACTGCAACTTAGCACCAACTTCACTCAGCAGAGAGTGGTACGCAGTGAGCTGCCCCTAACTATTAATACCATAATCTTTTCCAGTGCTCCTGCAAGGTTCAAGCAAGGTGACTTGGATCAAATTTCCAACATTGCTGCTCCCTTTAAATTACAAAAATAAACATGAAACTGAAGGAGAGTAAAGATGCTACTGATGAGGCAGAAAAACATGGTGCTGTTTCTGCATTGTGTGGATTCTATGTTAATCTTAACTACAACTGCCCTCTGTTACTTTTGCCCTTACCCACAACCCCCACCCCGCATCAACCCTGCTGCCCTATGCACACCACCCCCCAACACCAACTCCCCTCCCTTTTTCTGAATGCTGCTCTCATTGTTCACGTTTGCTATGCTTGCCAAATGCTTTGCCGGGCCGCATGGCAGCCAGATTAGACCATCAAAAAGTGACAATGCAGGATCAGGGTCAGCTCTGGCCTGTCAGCTGATTCCAATTGTTGACTGGTTCAAACAAAAAGAAAGGCAACTGATATGGGAAGAGGCACAGAGATAGAATTGAGGTGAGGGGACCGTGATAGCTTAGCATGCAGTTGTTTGCATGGTGAGCTATTCATATCTAGCACTTTCACCCACTCTGGCCCCCATTTCTCCGTCCTTTGCTCAGATCAGAAAACAAGGGACAGACTAACTTTAGCACACGTTTATTTCTCTTTAAATGTTTTAGATGCCTTTATAAACAAATTTTCATAACCATATCTTGATGCCAGGTTAAATAAGTTTCAAATTACCTCACTGCAAAAAGACAAAGACTTATTTTTATAGATATGACAAAACTAGAGGAAACTATTTTTAGATATTATTTGAATTTTAATCTGAAAGGAAAACTATGTTTTGTGTCAGGGTAATTTACATCATTTTTAGTTTGACAGAAAACTGTAAAGATTCTATTGATATTTGTAGTATTACTAGTAGTTATAATTCTTTACGCTTAAATTAGACACATTTAAGGTAAACTGTTTAGAAATCATTTTGAAAACAGATTTGATGGATTAAGTAAAAAAAAAAAAAGATTCAACCTACATCAGGGGTCTGCAACCAGCAGCTTTTTAGGCCAGCAGTTGCTTGAAATAACTTTGGTCAAAACTAAGAAGATGAGCATGATAAAGAGAGGCAATTAAGTTTTAGCTCTCCATTGATTTTTAATTCAATTTCTGCATTAAATTTCTATGGCAGAATTTGACTAATTGCACAATGAACACTTTTTGTTATCAGATTACATACCGCATGCTTTTTCCCTCCTCTTCATTTTTTAGAAATATCAAAAAAAATGTATACACTCCATTTTGTAAAGATTTGTTTTTCTTGCTTCTAAAACCTAAAATTATTAATATGGTTAAGTTAATTCACTTGTAACAATGCTTTTAAAGAGCAGGTATTGTAAAAAATTACAGCTATCTGAATTTTAGAGGAGCATACAAAGGTTATGACTTTAGACTAATTCTATTTCGTGGTACACCACAAAACTGGTTTTTAAAGAGTTATGGTCACCAACCCCTGTGTTGGTGACCATAACAGTTGTTAATAAGACAAAAGAAATGAGTTTGATTTACTGAGAAAATGAGAAAACCTAACCTGCAGATGCAAACTTAAAATAAAATTCTCACATGATGATAATTGGACAATAAACAAAGTTCCTTTATAGTTAATGAACATTTTATATCCATCCATCTGTTTGAAATTTCTGTTCTTTCAACAGTGTTTTCTGTAGAGAAACTCGGACAGATCTGAATTTGTGAGTCATGCCCAGCACGTTTCACCAGGCCATCTCAATATCCTTGACCTGCTGTCTAAGTGACAAACCCAGCAGATGCTGACATTATCAAATGTTTGGTGCTTGTCGTGCCCCTGGCTTTTGCCCTGTTATGGCCCTTAAATGAGTTGAGCAGCCCCGCCACCTGACTCTGGAGTGAATGTGTGTAAGTAAGTAAGCATGTGTGTGCATGTGTATGTTACAAATAGACCTGCGAGGTGTGCCATATCAAGCTGGCCTTATGTTGACCTCCATGCTGTCTACAAGCAAGGCTGTATATCGCTCAGCTGTCACCGGCCACTTGGAAATATCATTTGTGCCTTGGCAGAAAAAGTCAATAATTATAGTAGCAAACTGTGTTCATGGCCCTTGTGAAGTGTGGTGAAAAAAACAACTGAGACATTAGAAATAAATAGGTTCAAGTAACTGTGCATTAAATTTTAAAATTATGTGTAGCAGTGACTTTTTGCGTGCTAGTGAGGGAGAACAGAGTATTTAGTTTAGAGGTACACTGATAAGGGCCAATTTTTTTGTAGTTTTTTTTTTTTTTTTCATTTGAAGCACTAAATTAGTGAAAAAACATGTGGTAGGCCATCAGATTTAAATTTCCCTGTTTACCAAATAGAAACTGAAGTAATTGCAAGATTATCCCCAAAATATTTAGCAAAACGTAAACCTCACAAAACGTGCAATATAATGCATCTTATATGAAGCATGTAATAGATAGATAAAAAAACATTGATTTATTTTCCATAAGTGACCTGACGATCTCTAATCAGAGCTGATCCAGAAAAAAAATGGTCAACTCTAATTGCTGGCCTAATAACTGGTGCATGTGTAGTTATGCTGCTGGATTGTGTCTAAATGTGCAGAAAAATATACAGGTAAAGCAGCAAGGAAACATGTAAAAAGTGATGTTTTTCTAAACAAGCATTGCCTGATATTAGAATTCCCAAATCATTTTACATTAATGTTGGATTTTCTTCAAGGAAACACAAGAGATCATTCAGCGCATACATATATTGAGTCCTTTGCTACAGTAAAAGAAATGTAAAATAAAATTCTGATTTACTCTTCAAACTGAACGCTCTACAAGGCAAATCAGCCTGAAGGACTTAAAAGAGTGGCTTAAATTAATGCTGGGACTTGACACCCGCGAGTGCTGCTGTAGGAACACAAGTAACAGAACTTGTGTATGTACTTTTGCCTCTGCGTTTGTCTGTTGGCCGTCTCGGTGACCGGAGCAGCAGCGTGCTTGCAGCAGGGCCCATCTGTCAGAGTCTGTAATTGCTTCATGACTCCAGGACATTTGACTCAAGTGCACTGCCACAGATTATTATGATCTTTTTTTCTCAGAGAACATTTTCACAGTCTATGAAAGGGGTAAAACTTGGAAAAATGGCGAGGAAGATTAATAGACTGCATTGGAGGCAGCTCAGCTTGATAACCTGTACCTGTGTATTATTGGTGTGATGGTAAATGGGGTGAAGGTGCTTAATATACCTGGGTGTCAGATAGGTTGATGAAGGCGAGTAAGGAAAGTGAAATTAAGAGGGTGTACTATTGATCACGTCAGCTGGTGAGATGAGTGGTGAAATCTAATAAACTGCTAAATCTTCTTCAAATGTTAACCTATTTATGGGCCAAAACCTTTAAAAACAAACCAAAAAAATCTGAAGGTATTTCTTACCAACAGGTACACTGTGAAACAATGCTTTGCTAAAGCTGGTAAAATGGAACCAAATCACCTCTTGAATGGATTTGGTCCCCTTCAACCAGCTGTAGCTATGCTTTGATGACTACAGGATCCAGGATTGGGTTTGACACCTTCAACAGCGTAAGAACAGCACTATTATCATCTGGCGTGTTTGGTGACTGTAACATCTGTCTCCTTTTTTTAATAATAAAGAAAACACTGATCCACATGCAAAATTGGGTTATTGTCCTCTTTTCCTGACTGAGGGTCACCTCTCTGCCACACCAGACTACAAACAGCTGTAACAGGGCACAGGCATGCAGCAGACACTTTCTCAGAAATACAACACCAATGTGTCTGTGTGAGAAAGTATGAGTGTCCTGCTAACTAATCCACTAACTAGCATGACTTTCATTGGATGTCAGCAATTCAAAAGCTTTAAACATAGACCAAACACATCAAACAGAGATTATAAATAAATATTGTACATCTAAAACAATAATGGATTTTTTTACAGTATAAAACTTTGATTATTTCCTCAAATCAATTGTATGGGTAATGAAAATTTATATTATTCATCATTTGGCTATTAATAATTATAATGCATGCACTATATATTACCTTTGTGAGAAAGCATATTTCTAAAGACATATCAGTTATGAAGAACATGTCAAGAAAGGCTCCAAAATACATCATAATTCACCTTTCTTAAATGTTCATCACATTCCAGTGCCCACAACTGTATTTTCTATACAATTAAGATCCATTTTCCAACATCTCAACTCTGCTGCAGGCTGTTAGCTCTGACATTACATTCCAAAAGCTTCTCTGGTTTAAACAGCACAGTGTGAAGGCTTGCAGACTCCTCCTTCTCCTCATATAGGCCAATTACCCTTTGGGGGTTGTCTATATCAACCCATTTTAAAAGAAAGCTCAGAGCTGCACAGAAAATGCAGATGAGCAGGTGTCTGTTGTATTACAAAGAGGTGGCATCTAAACCACTACCAAAAGCAGTGGCAGGACTTGTTTAAAGCCCATCTATGGATCATGGGATATTAACCTTTTGCTTACAGTACAGTGGGAGCTACTGACTTCATGAGGTTGTGTAAGCTGTGGGTATGATGAATACACAGAACGCAATGCCAGGGTTTCCCCCAGTGAATTATAGGCCTCGCGGCCCGCCATGCTTTGCCAGCCCCACCACCAGGCTAAAACTTTCTTGTTTATGTTTTTATTAAAAAAAAATTAAAATTAAATGTATTCTTTTTTTTTTAAGCCGGATTGCAAGTGTCTGTGTTGCTCTGCGTTTCACTGGCAGAGCACAATTATTCCTAAAATATATGTTTATAGAAGATAGGTTTATTGTTTACGCATTTAAAGCCGGACCAATCACACCGCTGGGGCCTCTGCACGTTGCCTTGCACACTGCAGCAGCTGGATGTCTTAAATTAAACTCAGCGCGGATCGCGCACGCCTCCTTTCACTCAAACTGGACTCAAGCTGACCTGTATGGATATTTGCATCAACCCCCTGTGAGGAATTATGTTTCTTTCCAGAGTTTTTGATCAAAGTACGAGTTTAAACCCCACCGCGTTAACTCTGGGTGCGCAGCTCTACATGAACCGCAGAAATAACTTGTAGTCGCTCTTTCAGAGGTGAGTTGAACGAGGGGTGAGAATGATTTATATTTATGGACAAAGACTTTTGTGCACCTTTTCCATCTCAACACGCTGCCCAGCGCCCGGCTCTGTCTGCGCTGATAAAGTTTATGTATGTGTTCCTGGTTGGTCGGAGCGTTAGTGATTAACAAACCAGCGCTAACCTCATCAGGTTCAGCCCGGTGAGGAGCTTTCGCGCTCGCCTCGTAGTCACGCAGCATGCTGGTTTTATGTTATTTTATTATTATTTTTATTATTTTTCCAATTACATGAAGCATCAAACCATACCAAATGCTTTGTCCACTTAGTCAGACAGAGTTAATGTGCGCGGCCGTGCAGAGATCTGAGAAACCGGACCGACCAACAGTTTCTGTGTCCCCTTGTTAAAAACTCAACAGACACGAAATGCTCCTAAAACTGCATTGGCAGCATTAAATTAAATCTCCCGTTTGTTGAGCATCTCTATGCAGTGCAGTGGATTTTACTCATGCGGGGCCGGTTCTAGGCTGTATGAGGCCTTGAGCAAAATTTGACTTAGGAGCTCCTTTTGTTACTAAAAAACATCAACACCTCTAACAGCTTCTGCGTCAGATTTAGTGAAATTTGGGAGGGGGAGTAGTTTAATTGACCAACCTAAAAAGCAATAAGTTATAATTGCAGTTTACTCATTTGTATTTGTGAGCCAACAGAGCTCAAACTCAAAGATTAAACTCACAGCATCCGATTGCATCAGATTGTTGCTATGGTAACAAAACAATTTAACTATGAATATTGTTCTTTGATCTTTTACAAAGTAAACTTGCCAGCTCCTTAAAACCTTACATATAAATGTTAAACAATTTAAAATATTTTAATTTATTTATGCTGAAATCATTAAATCAAATTTAGCAGCATGATAATGTCAATAAACATTATATTATATTTATGTATCTGAGGTTTGTGTTAAAACCTCAGACACGAATGGGCCGCTGAAGCCCTGGGAGCCTTATGGAGCCACTGACTTAATTTGGATTAAACAGAAAGGCAAACAGTTGATATTCAATTTAATTGTATTTTTTGATTTGTTGTTTTTAAGACTAATTGTGGGTTTAAATATCATTTCACTGGCGAGGTTTTCCCATAACATATAATTACCTAGTTATATTTTTACATTTCCTGTCTACTTAACATCTTTTAATACAAAAACATGGTGGACCGCCTCGGTGCGCCGACCACCGGACTTAGCAAGTTTTCTGAGGGAAATCCTGAATGTACAACTTAGACCATAAAGAAACCCTTTAACAGTTTAAAACTACATCGGTATTTACACTGTACTGGTGTGTGTTTGAGTAATAAACGAGCTAAAGTCTGGTAGGACTCCCTGGTGAGTAGAGCTGATTTCTCTCTGTGTTTGGGACTTCAAGTTGAAAGATTCATTCGTCACCCACTGAGTTCTTCCTATGAATCTTCTTCAGTCTACTTTCCACACTTGTATAACCCAGCCACAGTCTTAAAACAACTCAGCAGATTACACACGCAGACAACAGGGACATTGACAGATTGTCTGCTTAAACCCAAATGGAAGAATTTCATGTTCATAACTAGCAATATTTTCCTAATTAAAAGAAACTCTTGCGTGATTCATATCTGTCTCTGTGCTCTCAGAATTGTGTGTTAATGGCTAAACTGAAAAAAGCAGCTTTACTTTTACACCAATTTGAAATTGTTTTCTTACTCCATATTTATTTCTTAAATAAATTATGTATTTAATATATTTTACAAATGTTTCTTCTATAATTTAAAGGTATTTAAAACTGTCTATTTTGGGGGTTTTCTTTATAGATGTTTATGTCTGTGTAACAAGTGACTTGTAATAACATTTGCTAATCAGTGCAAAATAATCTAATGCACATTTTAATTTGGGTTATTTTATTTGCTTCTTTTTTTCTTTTACTGTTTTTGGCTCTAGTGGCCTTTATTTGATAGTGAAGTGACAGGACAGTGGGTTGTGTGAGAAGGTTGTCGACGTCTTTGTCCTCCGTCCTCTGTCCATGGGTCACGCCTTAACCCTACACCACCAGAGCATGCTATATATTTATACTTAATTAAACAATAACGTTAACATCTGTCGTACAAACGGGGTTAAGTTATGCTTTTAATTTATACTTGCTAATGCACTGTACTTTTGTATTATGACCCCATTGTATTTATTAAATATTTCAAATTTTTATTTGAATATAAATTTTTAAAATCTAATTTGCCTTTTCTTTAGTGTAGCTATAGGGTGAAAAACTGATGATTTGTCTGTAATAATCATTATTTTGATTGAAATTTAACATGCTTTGCTCCATTTTAACTTAATCTTTTAAACTGTTTTGTCAGCTTGTTTGGGGACAGATTTGTTATTAATCTTGTAAAGCACTTTGTCTTTACAGCAGTATATGAACGGTGAAATATAAATAAAGTTTGAAGGACTAAATAATATTTTTGACTCGTTTACGTCATGCATGCCAGAACAGCCTGTACTGATGCTTTAATTGAATGTTAAATGTTAGAAGTAAATTCAGTTCCTAAAGTTAGTTATACTTCTGTCAGTGGTCTTCGCATGATAATCTCTATGTAAAGACCCTTGATTAGCACTCCACTCAAACTATTTCTTATGGGCCAGCATCAGTACTTTTTAAGAAATATGATTGTACGGCAGAAATTCCTCAAAGCAATCAATCGAAACAACTGTCTCTCCACTAAACACGCTTGGACGAGGAGCTTTCACTTGGACCTAGGGAGAGATTTGGGGGGCTTTAGGACTTGTGGACTCTCTCTCCAATATTGCAGCAGCTCGAGCGTGAAATAAAAGTAAATGGGAATACTGGAGATGGGGACATATATCTTTGTTTCTCTGAAAGCGAGGGGACAGAGTGTGGACTGAGGCAGGTAATGCACACACAACACAACCGAAGCCCTGATATAGAAAATGCTGTACTCCAGCACTTTTTGCCTGTAAATCAATGTCTCCTACTGAAAACCAGCTTTCTACTGTATGTTCTGAAAACTGCTTTGCTAAAGCAAATTATGCACCCTCTGCTTTTAAATATCTACAATTCAAATTGGCTGTGTTTTACTCAGCCTTTCTTTAAACATTCCGTAATTGCTTTTATTAAATAAACTAAATGATTTACAATACAGGTCAACCGAGAAGTCTTGAGCTTTATTTTTCTTCTCTGGGAGTAAAACTTTCAACAGGACCAACCTTGAAGCATTTTTTTCCACTGGAAAACAATTTTGTCTGCACTGTGTATAAATCTAAACACTTAAAAAAAAAAAACCTTTACATATTCACTAAACTTACTTGGAGATTCTGATGGACTTGGTACGTTTTTTTGCTTTTATTTTATCACAATGTCCCCACCAATGGGAGCTTTTGCATCTCTGCCAATAAAAATAAACATAAAAATGTGGATATAGAGTGCAGTCAAATAAAAAGGCTAAATATATATTACTGGCATGCACAATTTGAATGCATGGCACTTGAAATATAATATCCTGACAAATATTGGATCTTAGCAGTCCTGTGCAAATGCAGCATTACAGACACTGATATACCACGCAGCTCAAGCTGCAACCAATTTAGGAAATTGTAAGACAGTATAAGTTGATAATATCAACATACTTGTTTAAATGTTAGTATGGATCAATAAATCAGTTAGTGTGTAGCAAGCGATGGTTTTGGATCAGCTTCTCCACAGTGAAACAGATGTAGAAAGGAGCCATGAATCATGGCAGGTGATCCACCTTCATTCCATTAATTCTTAAGTCATAGAGAATGGGGGTGTTTTTTACAGACTAAATGTCAAACAGTAACGATAAAATAGCTGAAAAAAATTCCAAAGTATTCGTTTTACTAGTTTGGGACATGCCTGTATTGTTGGGTTTAGCAGATCCATGAAAGAGACTTGCACTACTAACATAGTGAAGAGGCAGAGTGCAGCTGCAAAACCAGCTAAGATCATACACCAGCTGCAACATTGTCAGGCAGGGCATGGGAGAATAAAATCAAATTATAAATTCATTTTTTCTCCCTCAAATGTTGAATTTCCAGGCTAAAAGGGAAGAAAATGCTCTTTTGAAATCAGACTTTAACCAGGAAAAGTTTGAGGTTTCTTACCAACCTCAAGCTCTCAATATGGCTGCCTAACAGCTCAACAGTCACTGCAAAAAAATCTGAAAAGTTTTATAAATAATATATGGAATAATTGTGGAAAATGTATGCTAATGTGTCGTAAATCTAAAGCGCTCAGAATTAACCAAAAAGAGCTGATCTTAATCAATCAAATCAAACCGTGGATGTTCAGAACAGTTTCCCTCCTGAAGAACACACACAGAATGTCAAGCATATGTCAAATGTTATAACGAACGATCACTTTTAACGCGTCACCTCTAAATCTATTATGTTAAGAGATCTTGAACAATCAGTCTCATTCAGGTAGTCTCCTCTCTTAGCCACTCTAAGTGATAAGAATAGGAATAAAAACAACAACCTGCCCAAAATAGCAGCGACCAAGGGCATGGCAAAATACTGCTGCAGAGAGCAGCCTCCTCAGGCCAACCTCTGCTCACAACACATGGTGAGGGACAAGCATAACAGTAAAAGGAAACTACAAATTAACTTTAAAGCCTATAAGCTAAACTACCAGTACTCAACATAACAGACTCGGCCATCTGTTGGCGTAATGGTGGCAGCCTTAAAGAATAACTTGAAATTAAATTGAGGTAACAAACAAAATGTCCCCAGTGAGGCAGCACAATTACACTTATTTAACTTTTAATGGTCTTACTTTAGAGCTTGAGAAGAATCTATGAAGGAAAAATTCTGCTTCAAGAACTTAGTTTAAAAAGCTTCATTCAAAAGGAGAAGGATTCTTTAGAAGGAAGCAAATTGATCTTTACAGCGAATACAACACAGCATCAATGGGTCTAATGCCAGATATTCAAAAGCTGCTTACATCAGAGTCCATTTCTGTAAAAGAAGCTGATTAAGTAACAAATGAGTGATTCTGCCAGAGTTGCTTCCTTCCCTGCAGTGAAAAGGCAGAGCACTGTGGCTTTAAATTTAACCCTCCTTTTTGGATGAAGCTCGATGTTTTCTGCATTCCAGATACGACTCTGCTGTTTGTGCCTCAAACTCCGCTGATTTTTGTGTTTAAGATTCAGCAACCAAACCAGCTGTTATCGAAAGCATCAAGCATTTAGTGATATCCTGAGGATTTAACCTCCTAACAGCCCGCCTAAATGCATCCTCATTACTGGCACTAAAACCGTTACTGCAGAAAACTGTCACATACCTGGGGTTTCCTCGCAGGGCAGCATGATGTAAGGCATTGAACCCGTTGTTGTTAGTGATGGTGACATCTGCGCCGGCCTCCAGCAGCACTGACAACATGTCATCTCTTTTCTTGCTAATTGCATCGTGCAGAGGTGTGTCACCTTCCGAATCCTAAAAGGGAAACCTTACGTTACTCACTGCCCCGTAACTAATCTATTTAAAACAACATTACTCTCTGCTGAACTGCCAAAATTTATCTCAAACCTCACTTATCTGATATTTCCTACTTTGAAAATGTATAAGGTGATAATTACCTGAAGACTAGGATGGCAACCAAAATCCAGCAAGGTTTTAACCACCTGTAGATGGCCCTTGTTGACTGCTATGTGTAACGGGGTCTGCCTTCGCTTGTTCCTGGCGTTCAGGTCAGCCCCACCCCTGTGAAGCACCTCAATGACGGAGCCTTCATCGCCAAACGCTGCATGGTGCACCGCCCGGTCTCCGTCTTTATCCTGAGCACAGCCAAGATAAAGAAACACACATCACGTATTTCTCCATTTCTTAGCATTATGTTATTGCTTAAAAAATGCCAAAGTGCACTTTTTGGAATGAACAAACATAAATTAAACCAACCTCGGCCTCTAGGTCTACACTGTGTTTCAGCAGCAGTTTTAGGACATCCACGTGGCCGTTTTGACTGGCCGCCTGCATCGCAGTGTGTCCCGCACACTGTCCATTCACCTGCACCCAGAAATATGACTACATTTCAATATTCAGTTTTAATCTTTGCAAACCATACAAATTCCTCAGGTCTTTCAGAACAGTTCTTCTTTAGAAGCCAAGAACAAAAACTAAACATCACATAAGGGCGTCATGTTCCTGTCACGGCGTTCATCTTTAACAGGCATCCTCGACATCTGATGACAACTGAGTGTCAATATTTCTAAAAGTAAATTAATTTATCTTTTTGGTCTTTTTCAGCTTTTTATATTTTACTACTAGCCATATTTAGTTCATTTTATTTAGATACTGTTATCAAATTCTAACAGTATTGGCCCTTCTCTGGAAGGGCCAATTTTAATTTGGCCCTTCCAAATTTTCATTTATTTTTAATGAATAAAGTCTCTACATTTTTTTGATTTCATCATCAAAAATATCTAAGCTCTAGTTTATTTATCTACTAATTTATTTTAATTTTTTAGCTTGTGTTTCACAATTGCAAATACAATTGCATCTAGATCTCTAATGTAGAACCGTTCAATAAATTAGGAAAACCTATTTATTTCAGGAATTTTATTACTAGATGGAACACATTAAATTAATTACACAAGCTTTTAGTTATGTTAATTATGATGATTTTTCACTTACAGGTAATGAAAACATGGCATTTAAAATTTGAATATTATACCAGATCAGTATTTTTTTAAAACAGAAATGTGAGCTGAATTATACGTATTTTTTCTACCTGCTGAAAGGTTATTTTCAAAAAGTACTTTTAATCTGACAAAAAGCATCTTTTGAGCAAGTATTCTGAATCTATTGAATATGACTGTAAATATTGTTTTTCCATTAGCACCAATTAAACAGCCAAAGAACGGACTTAGCCAATTTCAGATTTTTGATCCCATAAATAAATTTATATAACTTTAATAAAAGAAAAAATGGTCTAAACTTCACTAAAAAAATGACATTTTTACAAATAGATCCAGTGTAAACACAAAGCACTTACAAATCATAGTCAACTAGCTTTCCTTTAATCAGCTCTGATTAGTAATAAACAGGTAAAAATGTTTATATTTGAAGTCTATCACTGTATCAACCAACTGCATAGACTTTTATGCATTTCTTCATTTTGGTTTAATAAAAAAATTTAATCAAATACAGTATAAGGTAACTATGCCTTGATGCATAAATGGGAATAATCTTATACATCATTTCTTGACAGATTAAAAACAATCTCTCCCATAGAAGCTCAGCACTTTTTTCTCTTTAATGTCTTTCAGTCCTTAGAAAAAATATTAAATTGGCAGGTCAGACTTGGGGGGATAATATCTTTATCAGACAGAAAAGGTCTGATCAGTGAATATCTAATTATATTTTTACCTAGTTAAACTATTTGTGCAGCTATTGTTCCACTGCTTGGCTTGCTCGTTTGTCTTCAGTTTCTATAAAATATTATGTATTGCTTGTAACAGCATGAAAAGTGTTCCATTAGTAAAACTGAGTGATTGCTTGATTAATGCTTGAAATTTGCTGTTAGGAGATAAAGAGATTTGTGAGGGTGTGTTTGCATGAGTAGGTGCGTATGCAAGGCTGGGCGTGCATCTTTCATCACCAACTGCAGCACTGCAAGAACTGAGAGCATAAATATTAATGTGGACTCCTCTGGGAGTCTCGAGACATCTCTTGTCCTGGCAGCCGAATCACTTGGCCAGACTCAGTGTGCTCAGCTTTAAGCAAATAATTCCACTGAAAGGCAGCAGGGCATCCGGCCAGCATTCACCAATGACACGCACACTCATTCACTCCCCTGGCCCAACAGAGGACAGCACCGCAGACTCAATGCAAGGATTTCTTTTTCCCTCTAGAAGCCGCTAGTTTTTGTCTTGTGGTAAATACTTTTTTTTTTGTTTCCCTGTACTGTGGGATGCATCAGAACATAATCCACAACCATGTGGGATTTGTAGCTCCCCACTTGAAAGCGAGAGTACATTGAGGTCTGTGCTGCATTGCACACCAGAGCTCCTTGGTCCCTCTACTGGGGCTGTCTTAACGTTCTTCTGACTGAGAGGAGTGCTGGTGGGAGGATTTTAAGACTACTCAGTTGATGTAAAGAAGATCAGAAATTATGCATTTCGTTTACAATTATCGATGTGCTCAGATCTGTTGCATTTTTAAAGAGAAAACATGGTGTTGTGGCAGATACAATGTATATATTTCACACCCGAATGTATGCTCTTATTGTGAAGGGGAGAATGTGAGGTGAGACGACACCAACGGTTGTCCTTCATTCTATTTTTGGTTTTGGTCTTTTTCTGCTGACTTCCACAGTGTCGTTCTATCAAAAACGGCACAAGTCTCGTTGCAAAATGACTAACATGTGCTTTGAGATTTTTCCAATATCTCAAAGGTCACAGCGTCTAAAGTGTTGGAATACTTCAATGTATACAACAATAAAACAGGAAGGTTTTGATGTATCATTACAGCAGCATGATCACCGTCTGATGAGTCGAAGCCCAGGGATTTCCTGATGACTTGGTCAGAAAGATAAAGTGGGTATTTTTAAGCTGGCGAATGCCCTCATTGAAGCTACACATGCTGTCTGTCTCAGAATTTTCCCCCTTGATAAATGTTTATGAAAATATTTAGATGCATGTTTAATCAAAAACCATGCCTCTATGCGCTAATGTGAAAACTGAACAGTCGATCGTTTCTTGAAATTTCTTAGCGATTTTTCTTCCTCCTGTTTTAAGCACATTAACTTGCAAAGCTAAGACGTAAATAAACTAAATGTAAAATATGTAAATAATACTGTTAATCTACAGAGGACAAACAGTTCAGCATCATCATAATGCTTCATTTTATTACCGTAATGCTGGAATTTGAACTTTATTCATGTATTTACAACTTTAAAGTACAATTTATTGGTTACAGTTTATTTTGTGGTATGCAATTGATGCAAAAATTAAAAACACATAAAACTGATTTTTGATTTTTTGTAACCAAGGGGTATGTAAGTTGTCTTAGACATCTTTGATCACACATGGTCATCTGGGAATATTTAGCAAATTTGTCTGAGATTTTTCAGAACTTGTAAACCTTGTAACCTCATTTGTTATTGACCTAAACATTTGAATCATATGTTTATTAATGTACAAATATGTATGTCATTGGAACCCATACAAATTTGGACTATGTAAATGTGTATCGTATCTCTACTGTTAAAAACATAACAAATGTATTAATGGTTGCTACAAAAATAAAAATAATGTATAGAAAGAAAAGTAGGTGTGGTTTTTCAAATAGGAATAAAAAACTTGGACAACACAGACAACATTTTTGAGATGAAAATTTGTCCTTTTGCTTAATCGAAATGGTTTTTGATAAATTAATAGCATTAATAATCACGGTCCTACTTACATCCACATCAGGTCTCTTCAAAATGTCTTCCACTTTAGCCAGGTCTCCATTAGCTGCTGCCTTGACCAGCTCCTCGTTTATGTCCCCGGACTCTTGCGTCTCGAATAGTTTCTTCAACAACTGAGACAAACGCTCTGGGAAAACAAGCGGAAACAGAGATTGATTTTATGTAGGTGCCAGAGAAAAAGAGAGCTGTGAGGACAGAGGACTAATATGATACTCTCCAAGCGACAGCAGTGCATGTTCACATGTACCTCCAGAGGCATTGCTGACAGCAGAGCCGGAGGGGGCGATCTTGGTGACAGCCGCAGGATTGTACGTCCAGGAAGTCCCACAAACCTCGACCTTCAGGTCACTGTCAGAGTAGATCTGCTGCACACGGCCCACCTTGCCCAGGGTCTATTTAAAAGTGTTGTGACAAACTCATTAGTGTTTGAATTGTAGCTGTCTTCAGGCTGTGCATAAACACTGTGTGTTACAGAGTCTGTGAAAATTACAGAAAAAAAAACAAAAAAAGAAGAGAAACCAGCAGCACAAAATGGACTGAGCATAATCATCCAATTTCAAATGACATCATCTTGATAATAGCTATATAGGAGAGCTCCTCTCTGATGATGTTAAGCTGGGTCGGCCTGACCTCAAGGATATCATCAATAACAAAGACTGCTACTATAGGAGAACCAGCAGGCAGCAAACAGCCCTGGTTAGTGATCAAAGCTCAGCAGCTATTGAGAAGAGTCAATTTGGTATAATGGAGAAAACAAGCCTAAAATGTGTCTTTCTGGGAAACAATTAATAAACATTATAAAATGGAGACAGTAACGTCAAGCTGTGCGGAAAGAAAGAAGATGGGAGGGTGTCTGGTTTATTCCAAAGAGTTTGTAAAACCTACCGGCAGCATGGCCTCAGCCCACTCGCCATGCCCTCTTTGGAGCAGCTTGATGCGGTCGATGTCGTAGCAGATCTGGACCAGGTCTCCCACATGGAACTGGGAGCTTCCTCCTTCAGCTCCGGCTGCAACTTCACCGCTGCGCACTACGTTGGCCTTGGTTAGCACTGCTGGGTTAAACGTCCATCTGTAGAAACAAAAGATGCTTTAGAACAACACGATTAAAAATCACATAAGTAGTTCATGTGGCTTATGAGTCACAGAATAGAAATTCTGAGCAAACATTTTGTCAAAAAATTATCTGAATTGATAAGAAAGATCCCAAGCAGATTGTCATGACAGCATTTTAAAGCCCATTAAAATGAAGCAATCTTTTAAGGAATAAGTCAATAGATCCAGACCTGATTCTTTTTCTGATCAGTGAATGCATCATCCCTAAGCCCTACTAGGTAGTGCTAACATTAGTGTAGGTGATGTTACTGAGGTAAAAAGACTCAAAGTTAGCTATTTCCAATAACAATGAGGTGATTAAAGTAAAGTAAGAAGCCACTTAAAATGAAACACTAGTTTTATTACACTATATCTGTGTATCAATCAGACTGCTAAGAAACAAGAGAGAGATAAACTTTCAGCAGATAACAACAAGGCTGTATTTGGTGCACAAATTACTAAGATGCTAAATGTAGTTTAAAATCACAACTCCGATCTTTTTGTAACTCATAACAATCATAAAAGACCGTCTGCTCACAGCAGAGAAACTTGAGGACATTTTGCAGTGTCTGGCTTTAAGTAAAAGAAGATCCGGAAAATTCAAGACATGATAAAATATATTTTTGTTTGCCCCACTTCCTAATAGCCAGTAAATCTAGGCCTGCCTTACGCTGTACTTGCCTGTTCCCACTGGGGTACTGAACCACAATATCATGGTCCTCATCGATGCCACACACGGTGCCTGTAGTTGTGAGAGTCTCAAACATGCCATCGGTCCATCCCCCGTGGCCATGCTGGAGGGACTGAACGATCTCTAAATCCAAATCAATGTTGACCAGGTCTCCGATCTGAAGACCACCCGGATTTCTGTTTCCATTCTGCTCACCTGGGAGGCGAAAGCAACTTTAAATTTATCGATAAACTAAATGCATTAATAATACATGTTGCACTTCAAGCTTTAAGCGTCTGCAGGTGACCTTAAAGAGAAGTATAAAGGAGATCAATAAAATATACTGGATTGTTATTTTACATAAACTATACACCACACATTTTTCTGCAATACCTAAAATAACAATATCAAACTGAATGAGTGAATTGAATTGTCATGTAGTATTAGGGAGAGAATTTATTTAAAGCACAGCGGGATCATACTCGCTGTGTTCTACATTTTGGGACCAACGTGATTATGCAGTACTGCCATCTAGTGGCTAAAAAGATAAAGATGCAAGTAAAACTGCCCTAATGCCCTTGAATTCACTGCACCAGAATAAGAGGTGAGAAATTTGGTGCAATAATGACGATAGACACACATCACTGGCTAACTTACCTAAAACAGGACAATGGTCTCTGTAAAACGAGCCTCCTTTGGCATCCTGGACACATTTCAAGTCCGACTGAAGGGAATAAAAAAAATGAGAACAGTAGGATAGGTTAAATATGGATATAATTCCGTACTAGCACTGTTAATGAGGTAGAAAACCACATCTACACAGCTAGGCTACCGTGACACAGAGTTTGCATATGCTAAAATTATCAGTGCCCTACGGATATGGTTGGGCAGTGGAACAGAACAGGTACCAACAGAGAGTTTCAGATCATTGGTGATGATTCAGATGTGTGTAACCTTTGTGGCAGAGTTAGAGGGCAGAGATGATCATAGGATAAAACACCAAATTACTGAATATGACAAGTCTCGACCTGCGACAGACTGGCGACCTGTCCAGGGCGAACTCGCCTCTCGCCCGGAACGTTAGCTGGAGATAGGCACCAGCAGCCCTCCCGACCCCACTAGGGACAAGGGTGTTAGAAAATGGATGGATGGACGGACAAGCCTCGACAAATAGCCCCAGCTGTAGATTGAGAACTGCCGTCCTGTAAATGAGTATTTTCCCTCTTAAAGATTTCCTCTGTTTTTGCTTTTTTGTCACACTGAAATCTTTCAGATAATCACCTACATTTTAATTTCAGACAAAGATAACCCGAGGAAACACAAAAGGCAATTTTCAATTATTTAATTTGTTAAAAGGTGAAACGTCATCTAAACTAGTAAAAACGTATTGCATCCTTTGCAGATATTTAACTGAGATTTTTTTCTGAAATGCTATGCGAGTTGGAGGCCAGATGGATCGGGACACACATGTTCAACTTTGGTCTCGTCAATCCAGTAGGGTCCAGTATTTGGCAAAGGTGAGTCAGGTTCCTGTGTTGTTAGCCAGCAGTGGTTTTCATCTGGGAACTTCCCCATAATATGTCATTTTTGTTCACTCTCCATCTTACAGTAAAACCATGAATACTGACCACCAAATGAGGCCTGCAGGCATTTCGATATAATTCTGGGTTCTTTTGCCAGCTTCTGAGTCATCAATGCCCTCCTAGAATAACATTTGAAAAGCCTGGAGCTCCTGGGAAGATTAACCACTGTTCCATGTTTTCTCCAGTTGTGGAGAAAACATATTCAGTAATTTGGTGTTTCATCCTTACCATGATTTCCTGAACTTCCGAAGCCTTAGAAGTGACTTCATGACATCTTGAAACAAACAAATATCAAACTATCAAGATGGGGAGCCTATTTTATACCTTACTCCAGAGGCAGATGTCATCTCCATCCCTTAGAATCTATTACAATAACAAAGTAAAAATCTGTCATGCAACGAAGAAACCCGATTGGCCATTTTGTAAAAAAGCAAAGCCACCCTCCGCCAATGAAAAGAGGACTTCTATTTGAGACACGTGTGTAGCTGTGGCCACAAAAACCTGAAAGTTGACCTGCATGTTCACTTGATCACCCCCCCAAAGGAAGCAAGAACAGATTGCTTTTCTCATGCAGATATCTTCCCTTCCATCTGCCTGCACAATGGCTCCTTACACATTCAGCCTGTGTGGCTCTCACAAAAGTCTGGCAGCAAAAGAGGGAGACCTCATCCCTGTGGTCAAACACAAAAGCCCTCTAACAGCTGTTCTTTTAGAAGACTGATGGAGACAGAGAGGAAGAGAAGCGATTTCCTCACCATTCCTTCGAAGCCGACCCTGTACAGGTTCTTTGCCCCGTTGTCCCAAATCACATAGGCAGCGCTGTGAGGGCTGGCGGCGCTCCAGTCCTGGATCTCCGTCACCTGTGGAGAAGAAAAGCTCAGCTCAGATAAATTAAAACACTTGTGTGTTTTAATTTTTTACAAAGCTTAACATATTTGGTGATTTAGACGAAAACCCTGATCTATTCTATTGATTCTGGGTCGTAATCACAGCATTTTTCACCACTCTGACCCTCAGTATTTCTTATTTGTCTATAAATATCTAAGCTGCCCTCAAGTAGCAGCATGAACATTTTCTAAAAATGTGTTTAGTTTTAGTTAATTTTTTTTATTTCAAAAATATTCACATTCAGAATTCAAATACCATAATATATTCATATATTTTTTACAACCATTTGAAAATGAGGTAGGCAGAAGTATAAACTTATTTAATCCTGACCCCTTTCTTTTATGTCAAAATTTTTTACACATTATTCTTTAAAGAAAAAAAGGGAGAAAAAAATATCAGATCATCTATATTTATTACACACACTACTAAACATCATGAAATATCACCAATCTATATATCATGTTGGGAAACGGTTCTTAACTGCTAGCCTTTTGACAAGTAAAAACATTGTGTGTTACTGAAGGCATAAATAACCAATGAGCTACACGAAGAGGACCACAAAATCTATTTAAAATTTGTAAAACAATGTAAAGATAGATTTCCCCTCTCCATCACCAGCAGTAAATTGCTTTCATAATGATATTAGGAGTGTCGAGAGTTAAGTAAATTAATTCTTTAATTAAATAGCTCGCCTTTCGTAAATACTGAAACCCAACTTTAATTACTTTAAGGCCGCTTTCCGAGCAAACTGATTAATGGGCCTTAAGATTTAATATTCATGCTAACCTAACGGCAGATTTTGGCTGCAGGAGATGTAGCGGCAGTTTTCTACACAGCATACTGCTGACAGCATCATAAAACACTAATGAGATGTGTCATTAAATAACAGTACAAAATAATGTATTACATTGAGGGCCTGTTAAACTGAATACTCCAGAGTCTGCAGAAGACTCAAATACAAACACCAGTTACAGTGTAAGGAAAAAGACATAATTAAAGATATACACATGCAAACATATACACATGATCTAATAAAGATATATTGGACTATGTGCTAATGATGTGCAGGATTTCTGCATTATCCAGAATAATCCCTTATCACTGACATCATTAGTTTAACTCATTATTTCTATGAATTTATCATTTTTTCCGACTTACATTTTTTAGCACATTGAAAATATTCAGTTTAAAATTGTGTATTTGTGCTCATTTCTGGTTCACTCTCTCCGAACTACAATTTCAAAACAGTCATACCAGTTAGTGCATCTGATTCACTGTCAAATGAGTGTTTACAATCTTTAGTGATCAATTGTGTTGGAATATATTTGTTACGTTTTGTGAAGTAGCATGATGAGCAGCAGAGGAGACAACACCCAATGGCTAATAATGAGTCAGGAAAAATTAATCAACCCTCAAGAATGTGGTTTTGTTTTTTTTGTTTTTTTTGGCTGCTGCATTTTACCCTGAATATGTTTTTATGAAGATGCTTCACAAAAACTGCTGGAGACATTGTGAAGGAAAAGAACAAAATAAGTCTGTTTATGCAATAAAATGTTTTCAGAGTAAAATTATTTAGCTGATTAAAAAAATAAACAGATGAATTAGTCTGGGAAAATTGTAGTTGTACTTTTCTGTTTTTCTATGTAAGCTGTCCTCAGATAACCTCTAGAACCAAACCTTTTTACAGACACTAAAAGATATATAGAGCCATAAGGCAATAAGTTTTACGCACAATAGAATTGAATAATAGTCCCTTATTTATTCCCAGTGGGGCAACTCAAACAAAAACACAAAATACATGCAAGTTAAAATGTGGTATGATGATATATGCAGGGTTTCCTTGTGAATTCTAATGATAATGAGATTAATTCCAGTTTCTAAGTCTTAATTCCAGAGAAAAAAATCTTTTTTGGTTAAAATGTTGGTTAATTTTGCTCTAAGATACAAGCATTGTGGCACTGAAACACTTCAGGACTATGGCTGTTGTAAACGAATATTTTAGTAATCGAATAATCTATCGATTATTCTTACGATAAATCGGGTAATCGGATAAAAAAAAGATAATATAAAACATTGGTAAATCTAACATAACAGCAGTGTTACTATTGCATATCAACATCAGTCCAATTTTTCACATTTGAGCTTCTCTAACAGTTACTTTTCTGTAGTTTAGAAAATTAAACTGTAACAATAATAGCTCACTTTGTTAACTTGAAGAAAAGTTATACAAAAATCTGAAATTAATTCAATGTAATAATAAAG